>JAGPYM010000083.1:0-83399 GCA_020736575.1 Thelonectria olida
AAGTATGGGCTTAACGAGATAAGGATACAGTTTGGGCAAGGTATAATAAGGTACAGTATGGGCTTGAGGAAACAAGGACACAATTTGGGCAATGTATGTATTAGTGATTAGTGCCCTTTCGGTATAAGCCGCCGGGCGTAATAAATTGTAATTGTAATTGTCCGAGCGGCTTTGACGTGATGAGTATCCTGGTATGCAGCCCTTCCCATCAACCCCAACCCCCCAGCTCTAAGCATCACGTAGCTCCACGTCGCAACACGCCCCAAACCCAAGGTCCATCTCGGCGCCATTGACTGCTCCGTCGCCTTCCTGCTCTGCGACTTGAGACAGCCGGACACGCACATCGTCTACGTCTCGGAGCCCTTCACGCTCCTAACCGGCTACTTCAACGCCGAGATCATGGGCAAGAACTGCCGCTTCCTGCAGGCGCCCGGCGGCAAGGCGCGGAAACATTCGGCGCGCAAGCACGTCAATAAAAACACTGTCGAGGCAATGCACCGCGCTGTTGAGAAGAACGAGGAGATTCAGCTTGAGGTTGTAAACTTCAAGAAGGAGGGGACGCCGTTCGTCAACATCCTGACCATGATATATAGTGGCCATTAATGCTGGCGCGACAGGAATGTATCGCTCCATCCATGCCGAACCTCCTGCGCCTTTCAGCTACAATCAATCAAAGTTATTCCAATCCAACATGCAAACCGTCAACTACCAAGTCATCGAGCTCCAACAGTAGAAATATTCCTTCTTAGGAAAATGCCAAGCAACACCGGGATGATCGTAAAGGGCACAAACAAAACCACACCAAGAATGAAAGGGCCATGATATCCAAAGTAGTGCAAGCTTCCAATAAAGATCCCAAAAGCCGCGATAATTATGCATCCAATAGTTACGAACATTAGTTGAGCGATGCATCTCCACTTATCCACCCGTCTCTCATCAATATCGCCAGCTCGACATACCACGAAAATCGGTATGCAACCAATCGCGCCTCCTAGAAAGAGCGCGCCTGCATACGCAAGTAATTCGACGGGGTAGCTCGGTCGTTGTTTGCTGGCAGAGTCACCACCGTAAGGCGCCAGGACAATTGCGAATGTGATCGCCCCGGCAAATGTCGTGGTCACCAGCAATGCATTCGCAATGTTGGTGTACGCCTCCATCCAAGTTCCCCCTGCCATCTGTATCCGGATTCAAGTCGTGCGACTTTGCTGGCCTGAAGTGACAGCGGGAATTACCTTCGCGTGAATTGATTTGATCGGTTGGGAACCTGGCGGGAACTTGCTCTTCAAACCTGAGAGAGCGCTGGAGTAATGTATTGTTTTTCTGCCCCGAGGTATTGGCACAATATCCCCTAAATGTTGGTGACGAGGTAGTTGTGGTGGTGTATATTTGAGTTGCTTATAGATGGCAGTTTCGAAAGGCAGAGCTGGAAAACTCTGCAGATGGGGCACCTCGAGGTGCTCGAGATGCTACTAATAGCGAAGGCCGGTGAATTTGACGTCTATGATCCAAGATGGCCTGACCTTGGTCCGAACACTGAACGTGGTCACTCAAAGGTTAGAATGACTTCCAGACTGCGTGATGGTCAGTTGTATTCCACGTGAAAGGAAGGCTCGTGCCAAGGAAGCGACGCCAGCCTGACTGGAGGGGTGAGGAGGTACGGCCGCAGTTGTGGTTGGCTGGTGTGCAGTGGAGGGCTGACGTCAGAGATGGGTCGTGGAGACCGCGGGGCCTGCCTGGTGAAGGGAATAGATACGACTAGCATCTGGCGCTTTGTGTGCTTGTGCATGTAACTGGAATAGGTTCGCATGTTCATAGGTGGTATCGCAGGACAGACAGATGCAGACGGAACTTGTGAAGCCATGGGCAAGAAGGCATTGACAGTTTCACGGCGTTTCACGGCGTCCCCCCAGTTCTCCGATGTCTTATACATGACCTTCAACCCTCGCCAATCAAAACAACGTCTGACTGCCGCTCTTAGGGCGTCGGGAAACCCTGAATTAACCGATGAAAAGGTCGGGGTGACGGTGGATGACGTTCGCTGTCCAGCGTCACTTTGGGAACCCAACACACCCCCTCTCAGCTCTGGTTTTGTCGTCCCCGGATCCTCCACTCTCTCCATCCATGGTACTGTACTGTCTATCGTCCAGTTCTAAAGGGTTCATTGTTCAAACAATTGCCGTCAAGGGGTCCCATTAGACCAAGGCGCCAAGATTTTACCTGCCAAGGAGTCCAAAGTCAAGCAGCCGGCCATGAACTTAATCGCAACATAGCTGAAGGATGACACTCTACATCGAGGAACAGTCGACGAGGAGATTCCGTCGCCGGCTTTCGCCGGTTGGGGAAACGCAAGGGCGGTCTGAGCTGTATCCAAGCTATCAGCGGATCATGTCACGCTAGAAACATCGCCGTCAGCATACCGCCACCTGGCCGAAGATAGTCGTGGCACGACAATCCTAGCATGGCCGACTTGCTTTAGCCCGACTTTCTTCTCGCCCAATGGCATTGAAGGTCTCGATGCGTCATAATAAACTCAGCTGTAACGTTAAATCTAAGCCGGGTATCATGCTCTGTTTGGACTCTGAGTTGAAAAATAGGTTTAAATTTTCAGACCGGATGTCAAGTTCCCGGACTTCCCCGTCTTGCAATTGGCGCATGCATCGGCCTACGTCAGAGGTTGCTGACCTGCATATGCCACCCCCCAGGTTATCATGATATCGCTCGGCAAGTAGTTGCCTTTCTCCAGCTGGCATGCATTCGTGAGGATTATATAACATGTCAGACTGCCTGAGTATCGCACCAGGTAGTCAAGGGTTTACTAGTGCCTAGAATACCATGAGAGCAACTAACCCTGCCGTCCCGGGAGGGGTATGCAGGTTGACGCGTGCGGCTGGGATCCGACACACAGAAGTTTAAGCAATATTAAAAAGCCATCTAATTGTTAAGAAGTAAATTGACACTCAAGGCCGTCCTTAAGCCACCGCAACATCGTTTATAATATGCAGAGTGAATACGAAATCTTAGCCTGTTTTCCTTACAATAATTAGATAGCTTTTCAACCTACTACTACTACTACTACTACTACTACTACTACTACTACTACTACTACTACTACTACTACTACTACTGTAACAAGGACTACGTGTAATTTGATTAAATATAACAAATCTGGTCCGTGCATATAGTAAGGTCCTTTAAAAAATATATTTAATTATATAATTTTTGTCTGTATATGCAGTTAGGTCCTTAAAAATGCAATTAATTATATGTTTTTCATTCTTATATGCAGATAAGTGTCTTTAGGCCTATATATTTTTTATTTAACTTTATAATCTCTATTTATATATATTAGTAAGGTTTTTCCCTAACTAGCCTTAAGCTATTTTAATACATCCTTATAATACTTTGCTTTACTATTTATTTTCTATTTAATTTTAATAGTTAATTTACTTAATAATAGTATTTTATATCTTATTTCTTTTTATATTAATTATTATTTTAAAATATAAAAAAAGTAAAAGTTTATAAGCTACTATTAACTTATAATTAGCTAGAAGTAAAAGTTATATTAATTATTATAACTTTCTTTTATAACTCTTATTTAAAAGGTAATTATAATTCTAATTAGGGGAAATAAGCTTTATTAAATTATTAAAGTAAAGTATAACTCTTTTAAAAAAGCCTAATAGCGCCTAAAATATAAATATACTATTCTTTAAATATATATAATTATAATCCTTCTTTCTTAACTTAAAGCAATTAAAAGAAATTATATTTAAATAGGAAATTTTTAAAAAATACTAAATTTAAAGTATTTAAATAAGCTTAATTCTTTTTATAACTTTAAAAAATATATTTTAATTTATTTTTAAAATAAATACAGATTTACACTCTCTATTAGGGCTTTATATATAATAATATACTTTTAAAATAAATATAACATCCCTCCTAAAGTAAGGAAAGGGTTAAATTAATTTTTTAAATTACTTTTACAATTTAGTCTTTAAGATTTTAAATAGGCAGCTTTATATATAAATAGATCTTTCTAGTATAGTTTACTATATGTCTATAAGGGATTTACCTATTCTTACTATTAGTTTTAAATAATTAGCTTTTAATTAATAAGGCACTATTTCTCTAGTTTTTTAAATAACTACTACCCTAATTTAAGTGTTTTCTATTACTATTATAATATTAATAAATAATTTAAATATATTTTTCTATAAATATAAATAACTAGGCCTAGTTAGAAATATTAAATTATTAAGCGGAATAGGATTATAGTTTAACTAGTTAAAAGTTAAGAAATTTAAAACTACTTATAATCTATATATAAGTAGGAGTGGAAATATAGTTAAAATAAAGAGCTGCTAGTTTTATAACTTAGGGCATATTTTATAAAATTAATATTTACTAAATAGCAGCCTTAAATAAAAAGAACTAGTTAGGATTAAATATATAGTAATAAGGGCTATTACTAAGTGCTTACAGCCCTTATAATAGTATATAGTCTTTCTTATAAGTAATTATATCTTTTAAAATAATATAAAATATATAAGCTTAATAAAAATCTTATAAGTTTAAGTAAAAATAAAAAGAAGATTATTATATTAGTAAATCTTATTAATATAATATTAAATAGGTATAAAAAGATAGTATAAAAGATAGGCTAAAGTATTTTCTACTAGCTTAAAAGCACTTAAAACCTATTAATATATTTTAAGCTATTTATACTTGTTTACTATCTCTTATTAATAAAGAAATATTAATTACTATTTAAATAATATCTTATTATAATTTTTTAAGTTTATTAGATATTTTTAAACGTTTGGGCGAATATTATAAGTATAATATTAAATAGAAAGTAAATATGTTTCTTAAATATAATATAGGGCTATAAATTGTAAGATAATAGTAATTTAAATATTTTTAATAAGTATTTATACTATTTTAAATATATTAAAACTAGTAATAGTTTTATAAGATATAGTAAAAATAGTTTAAAAGAAAATATAAAAGAGAATTATAATAAAAAAGAAAATAAAAATAATAATAAAGATAAAAGTTATAAGAATAATAATAAAAAGGATAGTAATAGTAAGAAAAAAGAAAATAAAAAAGAGTTTATTATAGGAATAAATAATATAAGTAAAATAAGTAATAATAAGGCCCCCCTAATAAATCCTAGGATAACTCTATTAAAAAAACAATTAAAGAGCTATTTAAGTTACTTTTTAGCTTAAGCCTAGCACTTACTATTAAGCTTATAATTAATAGTTAATTGCAAATAATAGTACTAATTTACTTTAGTAATATTTTAAGCTTTTTTTTATTATTAGAAACTTTCCTCCCTATTAGATCTTATATAATATATCTTTTTAGTTTAATATATATTTTTTACCTTCTATTTTTTAAATATACCCTCTTTTTATAAGTATATTCTTCTTTTAATATTAAGTGCTAATTATATATATACTAATTTAAATAGCTAGAGCTAATCCACAAGTAATATATAATTATAAAATCCAAATCTCTATTTAAAAAGCTAGTAAGCTTATATAATTTTAATTAAGTTATTTTTAAATTAAACATACTACCTTTTCTTTTTTATTAAAGTAATAATAGGCAGACTATTTCTTTAGGAGATAAGATTTTAATTTTAATAGGCTAGTTCTAATAGCTATTAGAGCACTATTTTAAAAAGGTAAATAGGCTTTATAATAATATAATATTTAGTTAGGACCTAGCTATTAACTTATTTTAAATTAAAAATAATATAACTAAAAATAAAAAGGGTTTCTCTTTTATACTTTATTCTAATAATAAGCTAGTTATAACTTATTTTAAATTATATAATTAAATATATAAAGCTTATTATAATAGACTTTTCTAGGGTAACAACTAGAACTAAAATAGTATTTATTAGTATTTTAAAAAAGATAAAGCAATTTAAAGCTCTATTTTAAGCTATATAAATTATATAAGTAGCTAGAAACTATAATATTTAAAACTTTTAAGTTTATATTATATTAATAGAGAGTTTTATTTAAAAGGCATATTTATTTATAACTAATTAATAATATAAATAATATATTATTATAAAATATAAAAGTTTATAAACTATAAATTTATTATTACCTATTTCTTACTAGTTTAAATTAAATACCTATTATATAAATATCTTATTTATATCTAGCTATTTATAAACATACTATATTAAGAGAAAGAGTTAGAATTTAAAATAAAAAGTTTTAATTTTTCCCTTTTTTTTTATTATAAGGCAGGCCTTACTAGTAAGCTATAATAAACTAGCCGCTTAATTATAATACTTAAATAAAAGTCAAAGCGTGTAATTTATTCTTTGCAAAATTCAAGTTCGGCACACGAGGCATTAAACACATCTAACTATAGCAGCCTATCCCCCCAATTGCAGTATGTTAGATACGCGATGGGTACAATAATCATATAATGGGGTGACTTTAGTAGATTGTGGAGTTAAATGTAATACTCTTATTAATTGGGGTCTTGGTCACTTTGTTACTTCTTCTCTATTTATACGGGGGTATCGCTTCATTTATTATATATTTTAGCGTCTTATTAAGCCGGCGGCTGATAGGTACGCGTTATGGGGGTTCTGGGCTTATCTCTTTACTAATCTATTAAGCTATAATCTAATATAATCCACTGGAACTCCGCCCACCCCCCAACCCTACCCACTTTTATAGTCTTAATTATATTATTATAATATTATAATACTTAATACTTACAGCCTTATATTTTAATTAATTAATCTTGAATTTATATTATAATATTTTAAAATACTAATTATAAATATTTTATAAGTATAGCTTTAAATAATATAAATTTAACTAGTATTTACATTTTAATACACTTTAATAAAGTTATAAGGTTAATATTAAAAGGGTAATATAATAGTACTATTAATATTTATAAATAAAAGAAAAGATATAAAAGTTAACTATTATATAAGAGAAAGACTTAATAAATTGGATTATATTATAAGAAAAAGGTTACTAGCTTATTATAAAGGTTAAAATCCATGCTTTTATAGCTATAATTGCTTGCTTTAATAGTTTAAAAGCTAAACTGGGTAAAAATTAAGTTAATAAATTTATTTCCTAGTATTTAAAGCTTAAAATAAAGCTATTATAACTTATTAAAGCTTTTTAAAAGGCTACTATTATAAAAGATACTTTTAATAATTACTATTTTAATTTAAAGAAGGTTATTAAAAATAAATATATTAAATTAAACTAAATATTTAATATTAATAAGACTAGAGTTTAAAAAGGTAAAATAAGGGCTTATAAAATGCTAAGTATAATATTAATAATATATTTAAAAATTATTAAAAGTAATACTACTATTTAAATTTTTATTTTTAAAGTTATAAGTATAACGTACATGATAAGCGAGTCGGAAATACAAGCGAGTCGGAAAAAAATCCTCACCCTCCAGATAGAATTCTAGATAAAATCAAAATAAAGCCTTAAATCAATTGAAACTAATCGCTATTCTCTTCTCCAGATATTTCAACAACAATCTGACATGTTCTTGAGTTATGACCAGCCTTACTACATATTCCACACCGCCTTTCCCTCGCCGCCCCCGACCTTCCCCGATCACCACTTCTCGATAATTCCGCCCTCACCTGCGCATCAACGTCTTTCTGATTAATCTCATCCTTCCCCTCACCTACAGTCATCTTCCCTCCATTTCGCAGCCGGGTTCTTTTCGCTCTGCGCCGCTTGCTAAGGGTCTCATTTGACTGTCGAAGGTCCTGGACCTCAGACTCTAATAAGCTCATCTTATGCATTATTGCCTTTGTTCCCTTAGTCAATGACTTCAGGGCCTCAAGAATAGACGCAGGTGAGCTACTCTGATGCCTTTTGATTCGTCTTTCGAGGTATTCAGACTGTGAGCTAGCCTCAAGCACTGTCTTTGGTGTCTTAGAAACCCAAGGGTCGGGGAGGCCGACCTCCTCTCTAATCGGTGTTGGAGTCCGTAGCTGCACGTCAAGCTTCGATATGACATTTTCTGGGTTCAAGGGAACAAGTCCCGCCCCTCGAAAACCTCCCTCAATATTACTCCTTGTCATCGCGGCTTCGTGGGCGGCACAAAAGGCCGGGAAGAAGTCGGTCTTGGAAACATGGGTTATCGAGCACCTGATCAGATGCTCGATTTCTCGACCATATGCCTTTTTGAGCGGACCAAAGCACCCGACGTCAAGAGGCTGGAGTAGATGAGACGAATGAGCCGGCATACACAGCGTGATGATGTGGTTGCCTTCGCAATATTTCTCAAAGTCGACCGAGTGGTGGCTGTCATGCCCATCGAGGATCAGAAGACGATAGCGACCGGTTGATCGGGCCTTGGTGTGTTGATCGAAGTGTTTGAGCCACTCAAGACCTGTATCATTGTCGGTCCAGCCATTATGAGTCGTCGCAATAGCCCAATCGTCCGGGAGGTTGCTTTCTTGGTACCAATTAGCGAGGTGATATTGGCCCGCAACCACGATGAACGGCGCGATCACCCAGCCTTCGGCATTGATCGCCTGAATGGCCGTAACCCATTCCCGGTTTCCAGGCTGCACTGATTTCGCCTTTCCACGTCTTTCTGCGCCCGTGACAACCATTCCGCTTGCAATGATGCCCATCATAAAGCCAGTCTCGTCAAAGTTGTAGATGTCAGCTAGGTTGATACCGTATTTCGCGATTGTGTTCTCCACGAGCCTGAACCAATGGCGAATAATGGCCGGATCTTCGCATTTAGCCCTCTGATAATCGTATCTACGATTAAAACGCGTCTTTAGGTCTGGTTGTCGCCTGACGAAGTTGGAAGCCCAGCGCTTGCCGACGGGTGACGCGTCGCGGTCGGCGAGCAGTCGGTTGGCCATTTCTTCCACACCACGAAGCCGAGGGGGAAACCCTCGAGAGTCTAGGTCGATAATATATTCAATAATGATCTGTTCCTCTAGATCGGATAGTTTGCGTGAATTCGGGATAATATCGCCTCGAGAAGGTTTGCCATAATATCGATCATAGAGGGTGCTAGGCGGGACTTTATATATCCTTGCAGCGGGATAGATGCGTAATTTTGGGTCGTTTCGAAGAGCCTGAAGGGCGAGGATAATATTTTTCTCTTTGCTTAACTGTGGCATACTTGGTGGTTGAGAAATAATTGATTAAAGGAAAATGAAGGTGGTTGGGGGATTTTTTTCCGACTCGCTTGTATTTCCGACTCGCTTATCATGTACGTTATATAATTATTATTTAATATTATATATAATATTTATAAATATATAGCTTTAAGGGTAGTAGTTTAAAAAGGTTATTTCTAGCTAGAAGTTTAATTTAACTCCTTTAAGCTAGTTTAATATTATAATCTTTTTAAAATAGTTTTTAAAAGTGTTTCTATTAGAAATAAAGCTAGTAAATAAGTTATTATAATACTTTTTAGTTTTAAATAGTTATAAGACTTATATTATATTAAAATTAATATAAAAGATATAATTATATAAGGTTTAGCTTAGCTAGCTACCCTTATATTTATTATATATTATATAGCCCCTTAATATTAGGGTTTTTTTACTATTAAAAACCTATTATTATTAAAAAACTCAAGCCTAAGTATTATATAATATATTATTATTATAATAAAAATAACACTTTATAAAAGTATATAAAATAGCTTTAAAAAAAGCCTTTAATTAGAAAAATATTTAATCTAGTTTTTATATTACTAGTATTTACTTAACTAATATTTTTAAAGCTCTATTAGTACTATTACTATTAAAATGTTTTTAGCAGCTAGATTTAACTCTTATAATACTAAAAAAGAAAAAAAAAAAGTAAGGAAATATAATAGAATATACTTTATAATAGCTATAATATTTAAAATTAGCTTTAATATATTAATATATAGTTAAATACTATTAGTTAGAATATATAGGGCCTTTTTAAAAAGGTAAGTATAACTTTTAATACTAATAATAATAAAATAATATATTTATAATAAGAAGTTACTATTTTAAAAGTATAACTAGCTATTAAATAACTATTAAAAAAAAGTATAATTAAATTTAATTTAAATAAGGCTTTTCCTTATATTAAAAATATTATTATATTATAAAATATTAATAAGAAATATATTATAGCCTATATATAATATTCTACTTATAAAAGTAAAAGGAAAAAAAAGGAGAAATTATTAAAAAAATAAGTAGGTATTTTTTATTAATTTATATAATTATTTTATTATTAATAGTTATATTAGTTAAGAAATAAATAAATATTACCAACTGTACGTTCTAGATTTGACCTTCTAATAGTAGGCGGACTTGGGGGGGGGGGCGGAGTTCCAGTGGATCACGTTAATAGGTAAAGGGTTGTTATCACACGAAACCACATGCACGGGTACTACGAAGTACGGAGGCATTATTAGATTTTGTTGTGAGGTCTGCCGGTGGCCCGTTGTCCTTTGCAATTTCCCAACGTCATAAGTTTCAAGGTTCCTAAAAGACCTGAGTGCAATGGTCAATAAGCACATATCTAATCGTAAAAGCACTCCTCTCAGGAGTGGACAGCCCCTCGGCAAAGGAACCAATCTAAACAGCCAAACCGCGCTACGAGAACGCAGGGGTATCATAGGTAATCCTCCAAGGATAGGTTTCCTACTCAAATTACAGCATCCCCTACATTACACTAAGTGGGAGAAATTAAGGCAAGGGGGAGTACACCTTAGTCGATCGGCTTATCGCTGCCGTACTTGGCCTTCCAATCTTCATTGATTCCCCGGTAATCCTCAGGTCCATACGGATCCCAAATCTCGGACCAGAAGCCGCCTTTGCGGTGAGGCTCCAGTCCAAGGTCACGCTGCAGCAGGTCAAGATACGGAACTGCGTCAAAGATGAAACTAGGGTTCCTGTTGCCCCAGTCGATAGGATAGCGCCATTTGCCGAAGCGGTTGTGTAGCACCGTCTCGTATCGCAGCTTCGACATCGACACCTCATCACCGACGGCGGCAGCAGGATCCTTTGCGAGTCGACCCAAGAAGTAGGCGCTGATCCAGAGGCCCTGGAGGTGGGCGGTGATGATGTTGCTGAAGTTGCTGACCATGCCGATGAAAGCGATGTCGCGAGTCCGAAGGAGGCGCTCAGACGGCGGCACTAGGAAATGATAGAGCATGTACGGAGTGAGAGACTTGCATGGTGTCACGTCGTCACTACTGCTAATGCCTTTCTGGTCGGTCAGGGGAACGTAGTTCTTGTTCCGGACAGGCTGATGCTTGAGGCGTGGGAAGCGCTGCATAATCTCGTGGTCGGCCTTCTTAATGAGCGGATGCTGATTCGCGAGGTCCTCTTCTGGCGCTCCCTCCGCTGGTGCATGTGGCAGACCAAGCTCCTTCTCGATTCCTTCGGGTAGAAACTTCATAGGCGGTATGTGTTTCCAGCCGGTGTTGGCAAGAAGAGCGTCCGATTCAAACTCGGTGCCGTCTGATAGGTGGACCTTTCCTGGGCTGAGGTGGTCAATCTCGCCAATGTGGATGTTGACCATGTCACCCTTGACGAGCTCGAGGAAGTCGGTATCATAGTTGAGGATGCTGAAGCTGGTGCCCGTGAACATAGCATTAATCCAAGGCTTCAGCTTGGCCGTGTTGGGGTGCGAGTCGTACTTGTTGAGGGCCACGACATCGCCGTCGAGGATGCTCCAGAAGCCGTTCACAATTGCTCGGCCCACGGCAGTGCTGTGTAAGAAGCTGCGAATACCTCTGTAGCCGTCAACCCCACCCCATATACAAGGGCTGAACCAAGTGAGGAACCGAATGTCTGCTCAGTCCTGTCAGAAGCTGGAGCGGGGAGGGGAGACTGAGCAGCACATACTCGCCAGCTTCTCGAGCCATTTCTTGAGCGGCGTCACATACGGCGGTGCCATCCAACAGGGACCATGTCCAGATGCTAGTTTCTCGCGTCAGTTTCGACGAGTAATCAAGCACAACGCCAGGACATAAACATACACCGGATTACCCAGTTAACCTTAACACCAGCCGTGACATACGCATAGACTGCATCCCAGGCGAACTTTGTCCCGCCAAACACTGTCACGGACTTGCCCGCTTGTATCGTGTCCTTGTTCTGCAAAAAATACTTGCTGTGGAATATCTTGCCGCCAAACACCTCTTGGCCATCAAAGTGCGGGAGGAAAGCCTCGGAAGTCAGGCCGGTCGCGATAATGAGCCGGCGCGCGCAGACTTTGGTTTCCTCTTTCTTAGAGCCGGCGACCGTCAACACCCATCCACCCTCGGCCGTGTCCTGATGCTCAGCCACAAGTACTTTTGTCTTAACGCGGATCAAGTCGTTGATCCCGAACTTGGCTGCGTAGGCCTTGAGATAGGCGTTGATGACCCCGCCGGGGATGTGCTCGCCCGGCTTGATGTTGAACGTGGCGCTGTCCATGGGGAAGTCGGGGTATTCATAGGTTCCCAGGAGGTTGTTGCTCTTGAGGCCTGGGTACAGGCGATGGTCTGCCCATGTGCCACCGAGCGTGGCTTCTGATTCGAAGACCACCAGAGAGTCCTCTGGGCAAGTGCAGTGATACTGCTTTGCGGCGGCCAAGCCGTACCATCCTAACAGAGAGGTCCAATTAGCATCCCATGCTGTACTCTGTAGGAGCCACTCAATTCGCCCTATCCAGCTACCTAGACGTGAAGGATACTAGGCCAGCGGCATGGGGATCAGCATTGGCGGTACTCACCCGCGCCAACGACGACGCAGTCGAACTTGTCCATCGTATGTCACTTTTGGTCGTCAAGATGCGTGCATGGGTCCAATTCTTAGGGATGGCTTGGTGCCAGGGTTGTGATGGCCAGGTTCAAATGCCAGGACTTTATATCAGTTGCAGGCGGGAAGGTTGGGCACACAGCAGCTGTTAACAGGGGTTATGAGCGACGCTTGCTTGGTCCTTGTAAGAGCATAAGCTCTCACGTAAGCTTAGTAGTAATTAAGGGAAAAGTGAGGTAAATAAACCCTCTGGCACTTATGTAGAGGGGTCCACAATAATAATCCACAACACCAAGAGCTTTCAGGCTGCGATAACAACGGAATGGTGTCCCTTCCCGGACCTGAACAAACAAAGAGGGCCATTGGTTACTGATCACCGCTCGGGCCTCCTTCCACCGGACCAAGGCTGACTACTGTCCTTGCAACCTTCGACGAAGCCACGTCAGCTCGACAAAGGCAATGCGCAGTTCGGACGGCAAAGTGCATGACTGATTTGGTGTTGCTGCAGGCTCGAGTATCAGGCAGCACTGGGTCAATGCATTTCCAGCACCATTGGCTGAGAAAGCACCGCATCTTGCCGGTTCTCTGCCTTGGCTCTTGCCGTGAGAGAAAGTAGCAAATTACCTCCTTTAAGGGCGAATAGATAACGCAAGTCGGATCTAAGCGATTTGCACCGGGCGGATCAGTCTGCCCTACTCTATACGAGTTGATGCTGACAGGGTGTGCGGGGCAAGCGATACTTTCAGCCACTCAATGCTGCAACCTTCTGTTTCACCTCAAACTAAGGCAAAATAGCACGGCCAGTGATTCCCAACCCGGTGGCACTTGCAGCTGAGTGGACAGTTTCTCCCCTAATGCCCCACCACGATTTCTCATCTTCTTTCAAGGCAACTGCATCTCGCCCCGCCAAACTGAATACTATGTAAACGCTTTCTTGGCTTTCAGGCTGCTCACCTCTACATTTGTTATGGGTCAAGCGCCGCCAAAGGTTTGGGTTCCCGCCACGACTTGATCAGCCACTCGCAATCAGGCATCTCATATCCGCCCTGCTTGTAAGACTGAACCCCTACGACGGGCTGTTGTGGCTGTACTACGCAGTAGCCGGTCAAACAAGCGGTCAATAGGGTTGGTAGCGACAGTCGCTAGCTGCTTATCGTGTCTAGTTATGGGCGTAACGGCTTGGGTGCTATCCAGATGTGCACGTCGTATAGTTATCAGCGGGGCTTCTTCACCTAGTAAAGGTAAGGACTTGCTGGCTTGACGGAGAAATTCGTGCCATCGAGTTGATGCCCATTCATAAGCACGAAGAAGTGACGGCTGGAGCTGGTGTGGGTATGCTGCGTTAAGTCCATATGTTATTCCGCGTTGCAAAGGACGGTGGCCACTCTGCCAAGCGAAAGTCGCGTTGAGATCCGCATCGGTAATACGGTCATCGTAGCGGTTGAACGGCGAATGAACTTCTCGAACATGCTTCTCAGTAATGCTAATAGCCAGTTGGCGATACACTTGAGTATTAATCTCTCGGTTCTATGCCTGTTTGGAAGCGGTTCTGAGCACTCTTATAACACGTGTCGGTGCCCAAGCCTTGCCGCAGTGTTGGAAAAGCAAATGTTTTTGCAGTATAGACTTCATTAGATCGGATGGACCAAATTACTCTCGATAGAGTAAAGCTGCAAGTTGCTGTATATAAATTAGGTGTTTGATTACAATAGCCGCTAGTCGCGCAGGCAAAAACCGGATAATATAAAATTCTTGGTTTGTTGACTGCTTAGCTTTGTGATGTTATATGGCGTAAGCGATAGAGCTATTCTAAATGAAAATCCCATAGATTGCATAAGGACTATTTTCGGATGCCAGACTTAAGAGCTTGCGTAGTCTTGGCGATTGACTATAAGCTGTTAGCAGACTACTACTAATATTCTCTTCTAATGCTGTTACTTTTTGAAGATATAATGTGACGGCTTGGAAACTCTAGTGACCGTTTCTAGCAAGTTTCTAGTATGCGATGTGTAGGCTCGAATAAGGAGATCCTTATATATCGATTTGAAGTTGTTGTCCGGATGAATTATAAAGGAGAATTCTAGTTGAGTGTTTGTTAGATTGACCTTGATTTTGCTAATATCCAAATTGGGCTTAAACCTAAATATTAGCTTATTATATAACTCCTCCGCTTGGGTAATGAAATAATCAGCTAGTTTATGAAATTCCTTTATAGATAGAGTAAAATCGTGTTTATATGAGATTCTTTCCCTATTATCACTCTAGCGTAAGAGAAAAGGAGGTGTTTCGGTCTTTGCAACCTTCTGGCTAAAGTTGCGAAGATTGTGTAACTCTACTAGTGGAGATAGTGAGCCCGAAACCATGTACTTCTGCTAAATGTCGTTTAGTCTCTGTATTAGCATATGCGGCCTCTGTTGGATTCCTATAGTCGGGTATAAGTAAAGAGGCAGCGCGTACTTAAGGAATATCAGACGCTAGATCTAAATGAGCCCCGATAAAGACGGATAGTACTCCCGGGCCCAGTTGAAACTGTCGATAATTAGAGGAGAAACCCAAAATGCTGCTGAAGTAGACAAGAAGTATAGAACCAGGCTCTCCATCTATAAAAGGCTCCGTGCTAAGGGCAAAACTAAGCTGGAAAAGAAGCTTAAGGAACTTGTTAATACTCGCTACTGCAGGTCCGCTCTTAACTTTATAGTCTAGACCCTCATAAAGTTGTGAATCGTCAGGTGCATCTTGTCTCGTAAGATCTGGCACCCAGTCATCAAGACTATCTTCGCTTTCGCTCTCTTCAAAATCGTCGTATTCGTCCTCGCTGCTCTCGAAGTCGCCGTTGGATTTATCATCGGATAGGCTGCTGGCGTCGTCACTTTGGGGGGTTCCGTGTCGGAGAAAAAGATCAAGCTCCGCATTTTCACAGCTGTATTGATGGAGTGTGCTTTTGTTTTCGTTGAACTGGCGCATTCTAGGCCACTTTTGTCCTGTTGTGTTGATAAACTGCTATACTTTGTGTTCCCAGAGATCCTTCAGTTTACTCGCCACTCCCTGGCCGAGGCGAATTTTGACTTCCTGCTCTCTAATCAGATCCAACAAGAGGTATGCTTATAGGGTAAACGTAATGAATTGCTTCCATAAAAGTCGATACCTCTTTTGTGTACTTTCTTTAATTGTTAAAGCAAATGGTTTCGGTTGGTAAATGTCGAGTCTAGAGCTGGCCAGCCAGCAGAGAAGTACCCGGTTCGTGTTTTGCGCTGTAAGCTCGCATCGATCGAGCATCGCATTGATAGCACCTAAAAAACATAGGATCTTCTGCTCGTCCTTTCTTAGGCTGATATTATTGGCATCACCTGGACATGGCCTTTATCCGAGGACGTAGTCTGCGCTTAACGAGTGGTCGACGGTGCGGTTAGGAAGTTGAGTTATTGCCTGCAAGATATCGCGCCGAACATTCTTGTAGGTGATTGGCCATCTTGTACGCTCTAGCCATAGGCTTGTCACTGCAAACGAGTTGTCGCCTAGAGCCTTGCTGTATAAGCGTGGTTGCTTCTTAGCATCCAGATGCTTTTCCTCGCGCTCTAGCAGGTAATCAATATGTGCACGTGTCTCTGGGGGCATTTTGACGCGGCGCAGCGGCGGATTAGTGACTATCAAACCGGCCGCTTGTCGTGCAGGTACATGTCGTCCCAGCTTCCGGCCAACCTCAAACCAGCCACTGGCCGCCCTGGATAAAAAGAACCGCTGACATAAGACGCCTTCTCTCTATGGCTTCTGAGGCTGCGGCTGAGTGTCTTTCGATTTTGGTCTTCTACGGCCTTGGGGGTTGATCTAATTTTGGCAACTGCCGCAGTGTTCCTGTATTTTTTGGTCCTGCCGGATAACGAAAGGACACCTCCGACATCCTCGTCTGTCTGGCTGCGGCGGAGCAAGTTCCGGAATTGGGGGTGTAGTAGGAGGTGGAAACTGGAATTTGACGGCTAATTGTATTTAGTTCTTAATGATTCTAGGGATTTTGTTGATAGTGTCTGCTACTTGGTGGCGCGTAGCTGGTGTTATATCTTTATACTTGCTGCGCAAATGGGTAGGTACCTTATCCGATATGCAACTGGAGTAATATTTCAGGCATACTAAGACTCTATATGTTAAGGTATACAAAAGGTTCTATATCTATAGTAACTAATAAAAAGAGCTGGGCAGTATGGGTTTGAACAAATGTACCTAAATACAAAGAGTGCTTTATGTGTAGAACAGATGTGACTAGATATAAAGAGTGCTTCACGTGGGCATAACGCGTTTATCACGTCGCGGCTCCTTATATTAGCTACAAAATGAGCTATGATTGGCGCATGGAAATTCAACTCTACCCCTGTTGTTTAAATCAACTCTACCCCCTGTAAAGTGGGGCAGAAAATTCAACTCTACTATAATTAATATTATTATTAACTACTAGGGTCAGGTAGCAGTGGTTTCCTTCTCCTTAGTGGAACTTCGTTGTGTGTAAGTTAATGGAAGTTAATATAGCTAATATTAAGTAGATACCTGGTCTCCCAAATTACCCTAGAGCGGCCTACTTGGAGGACTGCGGACTAATGTTAGCCCGACGAGCTTATACGGGCCCCACTATCGATGTACTTCATACCTCGGCTGAAGGGACTTTACGCTAGGTATCTTTTGCCACTGAGTTAACTCTTGAAGCCCATCACGGATTTGCGCCTCTAAATCTTCAAGCGACATGTCTGGACTGACATCTAATGAAGATGATGACATTCTCTTGCCGGACCCGGAAGACGCGTGGCAAGAGTTTGAAGATGAGGAGCTCAAGAAGTTTTCGGGAAGTGGTTGGTGCTCCCTGTGTCCCCGGTTGCCAATCACTTAACTTTCTACGGAAGCTGATAGCGGGGTGACTCGTAGCACAAGATTATTATTACAAAGGAGAAGGCCGCATGATCCCCGAGAGGTTGCTTTCCATGTTCTCAGCAATAGATCAAGAACAGTTGTCCGGAATGGAGCATCGGCCCTCAAACAACATGGAGGATGGGAGGGAGTCCCAGGAATACCACTACCCGGAACTGCCACGGGGATTTCCCCAATGCAGTGGACTTCAACCCAGTGGCCAGCACGTCGGCTTTGAACCACTTCCCAAGGGGTGTATGAGATTACTGGAAATAAGGCCAGGGTGCGAGGGCCCTATCTCATGCCGGTTCTTCACTGCAAAGACCTTGGAGTGCCCGTTCAAGTACGAGGCTATAGCACACAGCTCGCAGGAAGACGCGACCTCTCCATCGCCGCGTTCCGAGCCTCTGTACTGCAATGAATTGGAAATCAGCTGTAGCACCAACATCGTCTCGCTTCTACGCCATTTGCGACTACCAGACCGGTCCCGGCTTGTTTGGCTGGCACCCCTGTGCATCAATCTTGACGACCTCGCTGAGCGGAACTATCATGTTGAACTAGCACGATTCATTTTCCAGCATGCCTACCAAGTTATTGTTTGGCTAGGGCCTGGGACGGACACTGAATCGGATGTCCAACTTGCTAGTCTGTTTAAAATTGTCAACACTTGGAAGAGGAAAGGTCGATTCCAGGAGTGGTACAGGGAGGCAAAGCCCACTCGCGGTCGAATACACTCATCACTTCAGGAACCTAGGCAGCTGACTATCGCGGAAGCTTGGTCTCACGCGGTGCGCTTCTTTGCACGGGCGTGGTTCAAGAGTACATGGTCTTTACAGGAAGCGTCTGTCGCCAGGTCCACCGTCCTAGTATTGGGAGACAATCAGATCTCTTGGGATTGCATAGGCTTTGCCGCCGCGATACTGAGAGAAAATTTCGGCCGGATTCAGTCTAGCCAAAGCAATGGCAAACGTCCCCTCATCAGCACGGGGATTCTCAACGCCTACCTAACATATCGCATCTCCCTCTCTCAGCAGTACCTCCATCCCCTTAAACTCACATTTCACCAGTTGTTGACACTTACACGAGGCTTTCGTTGCAAGTTCGAACATGACAAGGTCTATTCTTTACTTGGAGTTCCGACAAAGGATGTAATAGCCTTGAATATCGTTCCCGACTATGCAAGATCAACTTCCCAAGTGAATCGAGACGTTGCCATTCAAATTCTTCAGACCTCGAACTCTTTGGATATTTTGTCACAAGTCCAAATCGACCATGCCTGTCGTTATATGATGCCAGTGACTTCAGCCAGCAGAGATTTGATATTGGACGGCCCTTCCTGGGTCCCTCGATGGGAAACAGATTTCTTAGAACCTATCTGTCCGCTACAAAGATGTGCCGGATTTTCAGCGGCCAATGGAGCACCACCTACTTTCCAGATTAGCAACGATCATTCGAAATTGGCCGCACTTGGTGTGATTGTTGATATCGTCGCCCATTCGAACGAACTTCGAGGATACAACACTTTCTGGAGAGGTCAAGATGGCGTGAGACCGAATGCATGGGGAGGTTCAATGCCTGAGTCCTTTGAAGATATGCTTAGTGCCGCAAACCTCACCATGGATGAACTTGAGTCGCTCGCATTGACACTTACTTGCGGAAAGGGCTGGGATGGGTTTCCCGTTTCGAACGTGGAAGGGCACGTTGCGGACTATTCAAGATGTCTTATCCGAGACGGGCTTCGGTGGTCACTGAGATGGCTCCAGGAGGCCAAGGAACAGTGTGATATGAATCCAGCAATGGACGGACAAAGTAAGCCAATTACCTTGGAGTTGTTGGCGCAGTTATCTTCAAAGGGGCGTGCCGATCGATTTTTGGACGCTGCCAGAACTGCGGGCGCTGGACGTGCCAGCTTTACAACCCGGCTAGGACTCTGGGGAATCGGGCCGGGGTCAACAATGGAGGGTGATTTATTATGCGTCATGCGTGGAGCTGACGTTCCTTTTGTTGTCCGACCACTTGCTTCCAGCGGCCATCATCTTGTGGGCGAGTGCTATGTCGATAAGGTTATGCACGGTGAAACCCTTGAAAGCCTGGAAAGGGGCACTCATGGTAGCCTTGAAGAGACCTGGATTACTCTTGTCTAGATAGTTAGCCGGGCTAGGCATGAGTATGGTCTGCGTGCGCCTCTAGGGAAACAGCCCATAGATTGCTGTTTAATCAAAGTCTCGACATCGCGGATCGCGGATCACAGCCTCCAGTACTCGTAAATGGGCTGCAACGCCTAGACTAAATTGCTTTTGAGTTCCAGCCCGCCTCTTGTTAGCCATAACTCAAGAGTGACATGTTCGCAACTTATTTCACCAAAAGAGTTGAGATTTGTGATATGGGGTTGCCAAAAGCTACAGTAATCTTGGGCAAGGAAACTGTCAGACGGAAAGAGTCCTTCGTTGGTTTGAGCTATTAGAGAAGGGGAGCCTGTTGTTACTCGAGAGGCATGGGGTCATCAAACGTAGCGCATGGTAATTGAGTAGCAGACGATCAGCATTGCTACAGGGTCTAAACAATAGTGTCTATTACCATTCAGAGTAGTATGAGGTTACTAGTATCGAATTCTTTGTTACTATACCTTTTTCAAATGTTACACCCTCACGTATTTCAAGTATTGTAGGTTCATATTCGATTCTTGGCACTTAGGCTGAGACGTAAATGGGACAACGGTTTCGATTGAGTAGATCTCTTACAGTGACATACTGTTGAAGCACATGGAGAAGCCTAACGTCCTGATATATCTGGCATCTAACCCAAAAGTTCTCTTGAGACTTGTGGAGAGTTTAGGAAAGCAATTCCTTCCCTCCTGTACGTATCCGACTCCAAGTAGCTTCCTGATGCATTGAGAACCATGTTGATCGGGTTGGAGAGAGAATACGGTGGCCAGTATGGAATGTCCACATCCGTGTCATTGGTGTCCTCATGCGCGTTCGGGTCAAAACTATGGACGAAACGTATATAGGCTCGGCCAATACCCCTCGAAAGCTGGCGATGTCCATCATATTCGGGCCATGGTCCCAGGAGACCACTAATGTTTTGAAAACTGAACGCCACATTGTCGAAATGCATCACTCCCTCCAGCTCCGTCCTGTTCCACAAGCGAGTATCGAAACGGTAGCTGAATACAGGCTGGTTCGCACTGGAGAACACCTCGCACATTTTGCGTCGTCCTGCAATCATTACCATATCGCCTCCAATGCTAGCAGCACGCCGCCACTGCCTCCCCATGTCTGGAAATATGGAACAGTTTGATATGGAATGTGGTGGCTGGTCGCAAGAGTCGAGTGGATAGAGCTGGAGAAGGGCTTTGATGGTTGATGGGGACAAGTCGTAACTTCGCCAGGCCAAGAAATTATCAAAGAGGTCTTTGTCGGTCTCGAGCAACGGGCTGTCGGCCTTCGGGGGGTAGCTTGGGTTGAAGCTGATGCCCTCGTCGGTGTTGGCGCCTGTGAGTAGAGGGACTTTTATGAACTTCCCTTGCGGCAACAGTTGGCTCGGATACCCCGTCAGGAACTCTCCATCAATCAAGGGACCTTGCCACTCTTGGCTTTGCCTTGCAGCCAATAGCTTATCTCCATCAACGTCTCGTAGACAAGAGAGACGATCCTGGGCAGAGTAGCAACCCACAGAACGAGTCAGGTTCTCAAACGGCACTGTCCAATAGGAAAGGTCCTTCACTGGGCATCCAGTTGGGCCACCGCTCTCGAGAATGGCCCCATGGAAGAGCCCATCGTCTCGTCCATCATAGGAAAGCATGTGATAGGTGATGCTCTGAGCGCCGGCACTCTCTCCCCATAGTACAACACGGCCGGGGTCGCCTCCAAAGGCCGCAATATTTTCTTGAATCCATCGAAAGGCCAGTCTCTGGTCAAGCAGTCCTGCATTACTTGATCCTTCGACGAGTGTCTCGTGTGACTGCAGGAAACCCCAATGGTTCACCCGGTAATTGAGTGAAACGGCAATTACGGGCTGCTTGATGTCTTGGCTGACTTTAACAATCCCTGACATGTTGTATTGAGGGTCCGCTGTCGCCCCAACACCAAGACCACCGCCATAGATCCAAACAAGAACGGGCAGAGGGTTCGGATGAGAGTTGGCCGGCCGAACGACATTTAAAGTGAGGCAGTCTTCGGACATGTTGAGTTGGTCATTGTACTGCATGCAGCTGTAGCCGTACGATTTGGCCTCGCGGCACCCCACGAACGACTTGTTGAGGCTGCGAGGATGTCGATATCTCAAGTCACCCAGGGGAGGTTGAGCAAACGGAATGCCCAAGAATGCATCTTGGTTCCAGTCCGGTAGGTGCAGCCCCGAATAAGATCCGTTTAGCGTCGTCGCGATCGGTTGGCTTAGAACGACGCCGACGAGGCTGAGAGGAGTCGAGAATAAAAGTAGTCTCATTGTCTACCGATAAGATGAGAAATGAAGTCGAACTGGTATACCTAACTGTAAAAGAGGCGATGCATTTCATAAATCAAATCGGCGAAAGGCGGGTTTCATATAGCATAAGTTTAATACAATATCGCGGGCTCGTCTCCGATACTCTATCCGGTCTCCGGTGACAGTTCGGGCTGCGTGATGAACTCCACTTCTGCCACCGGGCAAACACTCGGGGACTATCCCGAACTAAACTACCTTAGATCATAAGATGCGGAGTGGACTTTTGTGATTTGGGCTAAACGTAACTTGAATGTCAAGGTTTTGCACACCTCATGAAAGCCTGAGAGGTAAATCTTCTACACGGTGCATTATAGGAAGCAAGTTCAGCGAACAATAAATCTCTGCCATGAATAAAGTCAAAAACCTTAACCTGCTTATGTGACTCATCACATCTCCGGCCAGGGGATTTAAAGCGCTCTCAGTCCTCTTGGCCCGTCCCAGTCATCTTGACAGCTTCATCACCGCTGGACTCGCATTAAATGTCAATCGTGGGGACTATCATGATAATGTGGAAGAGACGGTGGTGCGCGTCAAGCTGGATGTTGCTGTGCGTTTTGTATGGGAACTCTTATGTAAAGAGGAGGAAGCCCTTGAGGAGATTGGACAAGTGGCCGAAGGGCTGAGACAAGAGCAGGACGCATTTTGTAAGGCGTGGGTGGAAAGAGTGATGAGTCATTCTTACCAAGTTGGCATTGACAATAACGGATATGCATGACTGGCTATTCATAGGGCCCTGGCTAGGATGAACGGCGAGGCTTTCGAGGAATATCAAGTCAACCCGATGTGGGAGCGCTTAAGGCATTAGATATGCTAAGACTGGGACCTCTAGTAAGAGCCTCATTATGGCAAAGCGAGTATTCCGTTGCTCATCTTTACAAGGTCTCGCTAGTTATTATGCCTTGCTCATGACAACCATTGACGTCTTCTCATGTACTACAATTGAGATGTGTGACCCTACCTCCTTATTCAAGAACCATGGGCCAGACCTACTTGATTTTCTGAAATCTAAGAAGACTCGGGTGAAACTAGATGTCTGATGATATACACCACCAGAGTGCGTACTCATCGTCGCCCAAGGTCCTTCTTGGATCACACGAGTAACTGTTAATCTGCCTGCTAAACTAATCTCACAGCCTGCCTATTACTTGAAGCCACCAGTATTGACCCGACGAAAAATGTCAAGCCCCAAGTTGGCTCCGTCCATAGATTGTAAGGTAGTTGTCCCATGTCAGACGCTCATGGCCTTATTTTGTCTTTCATCGACGAAGTGATCAATGTTCAATCGGGTGAACTTGTGCTATTTAAATTAAAGAAGAAATATCTGAAAAACAAGGTAATATTGAGGAAGTGGAGGAAAGGTCCTCTAATGCACCGACAACTTGAAATGGATGACTTGAGTCCTGATAGTCAAACCGATTTGTCATTAAGAAGCAAAGGGATTTTGATGATACGACGTCCTCCAAACGAGAATTAACTGACGTCAATAAATTGAATCAATATGATCACCATTTACAGTCGGTTCAAGTGGATGCCGGGCGCCACGAGTTGCTGGATCATATCAGATTGGAAATATTGTAGTCAGCCTGGAGCAGAATATAAGGTCAACTTCAATTGACTTTTTCAAACTCTTAATTAACGTGTCGGCGCCCATGCGCACGTACAGACCCCTTTTGTCGGTGGTTAGGACGTCAGCCCTTGCATTCAATGTGCGTCGCCCGTCTCGATCTTCAAAATTCCAGTTTCCCCCCGCAATTCTCTTCAGAGAAGGGCTTTCCGTGTCCACCTCTTGCAAAGTCGGTGTCTTTGTTTGCTCGCCGCGTGATCTCGCTAGAGCAGAGGCGCGAGTGAGGGAGACGGGACGGCGACGTGGAGGTGGTGGAGATGGTCGCAGTGGCTTGTGCCGATCAGCCACCTCATAACGGACGGGAACGAGCGATGTACCTAACTGGCGATGCCCCGCGTATCTACTCGGTTTATCCTAGACAGGTGCTCGAGAAGTTTGTGGACTACATGTACAGGGACACCGGAGAGGAGGTTTGAATAGGAGGTAGGTATATGCACTTGAGATAGCAACAATGTATATGTTATTCGTCGACGTGCCGAGGACGTACTCGACGGCATGGGCGACTTTGTCTTCGACATGGGGAACCAGGTTAGGAAGATGGCGGGCGAGGTACTTGACATCCCATCCAACGCGCTCCTAGTCCCGCTATGCTTCCCGACACCGAGCCCTTTACGAATAGATAGGTACTAACCCAGCGTCACCGCTCTGGCCAATAGCGTACGGGGCAATTAGTAAACCGCAGCCAGGCCACTCAGCTAGGGAAGCTAGCCATCTCATCGGGGCCATAAGCCGGCCGGCCCGACCCGTTGAGTCAATAGCGTGTGATAGTACAATAGAATGGGATAGTCTTGCATAAAAGTCGTCAGGTGGGCAGATTCAAAAGTCGAGACCATAGTTACCCCGCTATGCATTTACCATTCTTGGGCTTAGTACTTTGTTTAGGACAAATCTAAAACAGTCAATATCTGGACGCGGCTCACTCCTGCGAATAGTCTTGTTCCTAACAAGTAATAGTGTTACTAGTGGCATTCCACACTTGAGCTCTTCTATTAAGGCCGAAATGGATATAGCTGGCTAAAAACGGCATCCCGCGTTATAAAGTATAGCTAGTATATTTAATAGAATATGGAGTAAAATATGGCTTCCTAAAGTTAAATATAAAAAAGTAAAAGAGAATATAATTACCCTTTAGTATTTAAGTTTTATTTAAATAACTCTTTTTAAAAATAAATATTATAACTATTAAAAAGACTCTTTTTAGTATTTAATATAAGTTATTTTACCTAGCTTTTTAATTAAATATTATTATTACTTTTAAAAATATATTTATATTAGCTAATATAAAAATATTAAAGAGTTATAACTATTTAAAATACTTTTTAAGCTTTTTAATTAAATATATATATTTAAGAAAATTTATATAATTTAATAAATATTAAGCTATTATATTATTATTATTATTAAAAAAGCTAATAATTTAAATATATAATAAAGAGTTAAACTATTATATAAATATTCTCTTTTTAAATTATAGTTTATTTAATTAATAGAAAGTTAATTATATTAAGTTATATATTATATAATTAGTTAAATTATATAAACTAAAGTTTAAAAAAATAGTACTTTTATATTAAAAGCTTAAAATAAGGTTTTTTAAATAAAGTTTATTTAATAAAAGGTTTTATATAAAATTTAATTAGAAATCTTATAAAAAAGCTTATTATAATAAATATAAGGCTAGGTTTTACGTATATTAACTTTTATTATATATTAATATTAAGCTTATATTAATAAATAATAAGTAAAATAATTAAATAGAAAAATATATAAAAAAGTTAATATAATAATAAGAATTACTAATTATAAAAATTTTAAATCATATAATAATATTAAAAAAAGGTTTATTATTACTATTATATATAATTTACTTAGTAATATTATTAATAATTATTTTAATTAGAATTTTATAATCCCTTTTTATTTTTAGTTTTAAAACTTATAATATAAATATAACTTTATAATTAGTAATTTTTATTATTATATTAACTTTTTTATATATTTTTCTATTTAATTACCTTACTTATTTCTATTAGTTTAATTACTTTTAAATATATTTAATCTATTTTTAAACTTCCTTTTTTACTTAACCCTTTTAGCTCCCCCTACCTTTTAACTCTTATATTTACTTACCTATTTAACTTATTTTATATTTTAAACTTTTCCTTTATAGCTTTTTAAGTAACTATTTGAATTATTACTATTATATATAGTAGCTTTTAAAACTATAGCTTTAAATTATATTCTTATACTTTTTTAAAAATAATTAATTATTTTAATAAAGCCTCTTATTTCTTATTTAATTTAAAAGGCAATTAAGTTAGCTAACTTTCCTATTAAAAAATTTAAAATTATTTTTTATATATTTAGTTTTTAATTAAAATATAATAGTTTAAAAAATTAAATTAATTTTTATATTACTTTTAATAATATATTTATATTAGCTAATATAGAAATATTAAAAAGTTATAACTATTTAAAATACTTTTTAAGCTTTCTAATTAAATAAATATACTTAAGAAATTTATATAATTAATAAATATTAAGCTGCTATATTAATATTATTTTTTAAACTATAATATATTTAATTAGTAAGAATTAATTATATTAAGTTATATATTATATAATTAATTAAATTATATAAACTAGAGTTGAAAAAAGTAATACTTTTATATTAAAAGCTTAAAATATAGTTTTTAAATAGGGTTTATTTAATAAGAATTTTTATTTAAAAGCTAATTATAAACCTTATAATAGCTTATTAAATAAATATAAAGCTGGGTTTTATTTATATTAACTTTATTATATATTAGTATTAAGCTTATTTTAATAAATAAAAATAATAATATAAATATAAAATTAAAATTTAAAATATAAATAGTAATATACTTTTTATATTAAAACCCTTTTTAATAAATTAGTATTAAGTTTAAATTAAATATTTAACTTTATAATTAATAATTTTTATTATTATATTAACTTTTTATATATTTTTCTATTTAATTATTTTATATATTTCTATTAGTTTAATTACTTTTAAACTTATTTAATTTAGTTTTAAACTTTTTTTTTTATTTAACTCTTTTAACTTTTATATTTATTTATTTATTTACTTTTTATTTTTATAATTATATTAAATAATTTATTATATAATTAGTTAAATTATATATATTAAAATTTAAAAAGGTAATACTTTTATATTAAAAGCTTAAACTAAGGCTTTTTAAATACAATTTATTTAATAAAAGCTTTTATTTAAAAATAATTATAACTTTTATAAAAAGTATATTAAAATAAATATAAAGCTAGGTTTTACTTATATTAGCTTTTATTATATATTAATATTAAACTTAATTTAATAAATAATATTAAAAATTTAAAAGTAATTAAATATTATAATTAAAACTTTAATTAATGAAATAAAATAAATAAATAAAAAACTTTTATATTAATAGTAAATATTATTTAATATAATAAGCTTTTTATAAAGTTTATAATTAGCTTTTAACTTAGCTTAGGGCATAATAGTATATTTTTAATTATAATTAAGTTAAATTAAAACCTTAAGTTAAAAATAAAACTATAGTTAGTTTAATTTTAATAGCTAGTAGCTAGTTAAGTATAAGTAAATTTTATAATACTTTTAAGTTATATATAAAAGGGCTTTCTAATTAGCCCGTATTATATTAGTATATAAATAATTAAATATAATTAATAGATTTTTCTAGTATTATAAAAGAGCTAAAAGCTAGTTTTAAAAGTTAAACTATATTATATTAGCTATTAGTTAATTAATTATATAATTATATATTATAGTTAACTGCTTATAAGAGTGTTTAATTTTTATATATATTTAAAAGTTAAAAGTTTTCCCTTTATAAATAATATAAAATAGGGCTAGCAATAAAAAATATAAAATATTATAAATAATAATTAGCTTTTAAATAAAAGTTCTTATTAAATAAACCTTATTTAAAAAACCTTATTTTAAGCTTTTAATATAAAAATATTATTTTTTTTTAAACTTTAATTTATATAATTTAACTAATTATATAATATATAACTTAATATAGCTAAATTTGTACTAATTAAATAAAATATAATTTAAAAAAATAATATTAATATAATAATTTAATATTTATTAAATTATATAAATTTTCTTAAATATATTTATTTAATTAGAAAGCTTAAAAAGTGTTTTATATAATTATAACTTTTTAATATTTTTATATTAGCTAATATAAATATACTATTAAAAGTAATTTAAAAAATTAACTTAGTCCTTTTAAGCTATTATATTTTAATTAAAAAATTAAATATATAAAAAGATAATTTTATATTTTTTAATAGGAAAGTTAGCTAACTTAATTACTTTTTAAATTAAATAAGAAATAATAAGCTTAATTAAAATAACTAATTATTTTTTAAAAAAAATATAAGAGTATAGTTTAAAGCTATAGTTTTAAAACCTATTATATATAATAGTACCAATTTAAATAGTTATTTAAATAAAAAGGAAAAATTTAAAAATAAAAAGTAAGTTAAATAGGTAAGTAAATATAAAAGTTAAAAAGTGGGGGGAGCTAAAAGAATTAAACTAAAAAGAAAGTTTAAAAATAAGTTAAATAGGTTTAAAAGCAATTAAGCTTATAAAAATAAGTAAAATAATTAAATAGAAAAATATATAAAAAAGTTAATATTATAATAAAAATTACTCATTATAAAAAATAGTAAATATTATATTAATAGTATTATTAATTATAATACTTTTATTTATATAATTAAAAATATTTTATTTAATATTTTACTAGTTTATTAAAAAGTTAGTTTTATTTATATTTAAAAGTTTATATTTAATTAGTTTTAATTATATTTTAAAATATATATATTTAAATTAAAATAAAAAATTTTAATTCTATTAGTAATTTATATTTATAATATATTACTAATATATATATTTATTATATTTATATTAAAATAAAAATTAAAATTAATTTAATATTTTTATTAAGTTTTACTTTTTAATAATAAAATAATAAAATAAAAGTTTAATAATACTTTTTTATTATATTTTAATTATAATTTTTACTTTTAATATTTATTTATTTATAATATATAAAATAAATATTATATTTATTAAAAGCTTTAATTTTATAAATTAATATTTAATATATTATTTTTATATATAAGTTATTATATTTAATATATTCTTTATTAATTTTATTAGCTTTTAAAATACACTTTTTTAATAATACTATTTATATATTTTTAAGTTATACTTTTAATTTTACTTTTATTTTTATTTTTTTATAATTTAATATATTTAAAATATATATATTTTATTTTTATTTTAAAAGCTTTTTAAAAGTATTTAATTAAATTTAAATTAAATAAATATTTAAATTATTTAATTTTTATAATTAATAATTTTTATTATTATATAAACTCTTTTATATATTTTTTATTTAATTACCTTACTTATTTTTATTAGCTTAATTATATTTAAACTTATTTAATTTATTTTTAAACTTTCTTTTTTATTTAATACTTTTAGCCCCCCCCCCCCCCCTACTATTTTACTTTTTAACTTATATATTTATTTATTTATTTAACTTATTTTTATATTTTTATATTTCTTTTTTATAACTTTTTAAATAACTTTTTAAATTGTTATATATATATGTATTTAATATTTAAATAAATTATAATTATTTTAATATTTAATATAATTTAATTATTTTTATTTTTATTATAATTTAATTATATTTATTTTTATTATAACTTAATTCTATTTATTTTTATTATAATATAATTCTATTTATTTTTATTATAATTTAATTATATTTATTTATTTTATATATATTATTACATATAATAATTTTTTATGTTATTTTTTATTATATAAATTTTAATATTTTATTTTATTTATTAATATAAATTTAAAATACTTTATATTTATTTTTTTAAAATTAATAAAATTATTATATATTATAAAAATATTTAATTAATATTATATTTTTATTAATAAAAAAAATTTATTATTAATTTAAAATTAAATTAATAATTATATAAATTAAAAAGTAATAAAATTATAAAATTATACTTATTTAAAAAATATATTATATATTAATAGTTTAAAAAATAGCTATTTTTCTACTAGTATTTTTATATTAATAAAATACATAATTGTTTTTTTAAAATTATAATTACCTTACTTTATTAAAATAAAACTAATATAATAGAAAGTAAAAACTAGTTAAATTAAGCGGACATAAGCAAGTATTAAAATTAATTGTAAAATAATAACACTTTAAAGCATAGGGCTCTAATAATAACAATCTAAATAACTTAAAAGATGTTAAAATGGATAGTTAACTGCAAGAACCCTTAAGAACATTTAAACCACACCCTAGAATTGACGGGGCAAAGCTAAGTGCTATTAACTTGCATTATTATATCGATGCTATATCGCGTTAATATTGTCATATATATGTAGACGTCACTACTTGAGTTTAGTGCTCTATTTGATCAATTGTACCCTTCCCCTCGTCTCTTAAACGTGCGACCTTGCCACCGCCATTGCCTCGGCCCGCAACATATCCCTTACAAGTACAGCTTTGACCCATTAGCAGAACGGATACGCTATTACTGACGGATCTTGTCCTTCCCGTCAGCATCCTTCCCCATTGCATCCATTATTCTACCAAGAATTTCATCTTTACTATTAAATTCCTTTTCATTGAGAGTGGCCCGCACCTTGTCCAAAACATTAGTTCCGCCATCCGGTGATTTAAAGCTCCTCGCCTGCTTCTCGTCGAGATTGTCCAGAAAGCTTCGTGCCATACGGGCCACGGGATCATTGTCCACGGGCTTCGTTACGAGCTGGGAGGAATCCGCGTCTTTTTTCGAGTTGGCTAGATGAATCTCGCCAACAAGCCTGGCAAGTTTTGACCACGCCTGCAGAGAGAGCATTGTCAACACCGCCGTGAGGGTTGTTGAAACGAGTTGGACCACACCGAGCTCTCGTGAGTCTTCGAGACCGAATAATTCGAGCCAGTATTTTTCAAAGTTGACCAGGGCGCCGTAAGTTCGAGGGTACGCCTTGGCAACCGTCTGGTACATGTCCTTGGCCCGTCGAAAGAACTGAGTAGTTTCAGAATACGGCTCTTTGGAAGTCCAAAGCGACGAGTTACTGCTTGTGATGGACAGCAACTGCTCGAGGTAGCTTGGGAATACACCGGGAATGACCGGGTCGTGCAGAGGCAGCTCCCATAGACGGACAGTCACAGGATCGTGGCGTGGCATGGACGAATCTGACTTTGACTTGGGCTTGTCCACGGTTATCGGCACGTTGTTCGCTGCCTCGGCCTGGGGTAGTGTCTCCGTTGTAAAGTGAAGCAAGGCTGGGCCCTTCACGCGCCACGCGCTACAAAGGAAGTTGTTGGGGCAGGCAACGTAGTTGAAGTCGGCCCGTCCAAAATACTCATGTCTGTCTCGATATTGAAGGAGTTGGTTGAAGGCAGCATCCCATTCGTCGATGACCTGCCCACGCATAGGCTCAGGCTGCGCTGAAGCGTAGATCCAGTGATGCCAGGGCTGTGCTTGACGACGTCGCCAGCGATACAGATCCTTGAGACTCGCCAGCTGGTCAAGGCGATTGGCGTTCCAGTTTCGAGGTCTTTCAAGCCCCAGCCGGCTGGTCCAGTCGGTGGGATTCAAGAGTCGCTGTATGTAGTACGGTCGCATTCTGGCGTCGAGGTAGCCCGGTCGGCCGGGCGTAGAGAATAGATCATAAGCCTGTGCGGTGACGGAATCTTGTAGGAGGAACGCGGTCGTGTCATGCGAGACCTTCAAGACCCACTGGCCAAGTAAGACGCCCTCGACGAGTCCGAGAAGAATGGTGCAAGCCGAACATGCGAGCATGAGCTGCAGCCAAGGCTTAGACCGACATGCAAGGCATCTCCAACAGTACCTAAGGTAGCCGAGCATGGGGAGTAAGAGCTGAAGGAGAAGTGGATTGAATGAGGCGAAAAGTAGAAAAGATACTGATGATGGGAGAGGCGTGGGCCTGTGATGAGGTGTTGGGCCTATATAAGAGTAGCGAGGGGTTCAATTTTAAACTGACATGGTCCTTTTCCTTCTCCCTTTTGTCTGGTCAAAGAACGAGCTTCTGCTGCCTGGAGCAAGGGTCCCCTGGCTCAAAACCAACAGGAACCCACCTATGTAGGAAATGACCGGACTCGGAGCCCACTGATAATCGGAGGTAAGCGAGACTTGGCAAGTTGACGATTCTGAATCACGATCGGAAGGCATTCCCTTGTACGCTATAAGCGTCGAACCGGTACATGACGACTAAGATGATTGCCATCGTGCGAGATTAAGAGGCATACTTGAGTTTGGAGAATGGGGATTTAGTAATGTCGACTATCAAGGATAATGCGATACATCTCATGCCTAATACCTATTGGTTGGATTTTAAAGAGATCCAAAGGCTTCTTTCCCTAACGCACGGGATGCTCGGCTTCTTATTAACAATTGTCGTTTCATCTTGGGGCCCTGAATAGGTCGGCGGACCAGAGCGAGAAGGTGCGAAGTGGAACAGACACTGCCTAGAAACTCCATCTTGATGTATGGGATATCGATGGCCGTTCTGCCACTTGTCGTGCAGAGTTGAGCTCCACAGAGGCTGAGTATCAGCGACTTATGTCCTTGTCCTTGATGGGCTTCATGGCTCGCATTCCTTCTCCTTGCTCCTGGTCTGGAACAAGATCCACCCCGCTCGCTTACAGGGGAGGAAACTTGTTGTTCATATTTGAATGCTATTGACCTGGATCTCGAATACACTTCGGATATTCTTTGTAATTGCCTTAGGGTAAGCTGAATGCCAACGATCAAGTCTATGTTCAGTTCGATCGGTAGTCCCCGACTTGAACTGGTTTAGAAATTGTTGAACAGAACTTTACGACCCTTCCGTCTTGGACCCTTTCCGCAACGCCAGACAAATACCAACTCCATCTCGTTGTCATCCCCCACACCAGGGGCGTGCCAAAAATATGCTAATACTTGGCTTTGTTCACAGCCGGCGATATCACTCTCGCGAGCGCAGCCTCACCAAGCAAAGGATCTCGTTCCCGATCTAGGTGGTGCAGCTAACATAGCCGAGTAAGTGTCTGGTCCCATCCTGTGTGCTGAGAAAAAGTCTGCTAAACATCAGCCTCGGTGCCTCCTGAACTCCAAAGTCCCGTGAGCACTTGAGGCTCAAGATATCAAAAATCCAGGGCCTTCTACGAACTTGCCTGCCAACGGAAGGGCCGCCTCAGTGATCCATGGTTACAGCGGGTAAAGATGAAAGGAGACGCAACGGTAGCGGTGCATTTGCCACATTGAACTAGCAGTATCATGTGACACCAGCATCGGTAACAAAGTGAGCAATGTTCTTGCGCTGATGAAGCGCTGTGGAAAGCCTCCTCACAAAACTCATGGTACGCGGACGAACCAACGCCGTCGGAGGTCTACTTTGAAGCCATTGACCCTCGGAAGCGAAAAGCCACAGCATCGTTCAGGAGCTCAAAGACGGTGGCTACATCACAAACATCCAAGGATGGATGAGGATCACTTTAAAGCTGAGCAAAGCAGGGGCTCGCCAACAGATGGTTGATCGTGCGAGGAGCGTGGACTGACCAAGTACAGTCCTGTCCATGTTTGTCAACTTTCCGGAGGCTCAATCAAGAGATTCTAGAAAAGGCGCACTGGATGTGCCGGTGGATCTTAAGGAGGGTGATGGCCATGTCGGGAACTAACGGAACTCAGACAACAGTCTTCGACGGCACTGGTGATAGAGATTTTCTGAAGAGATACGGACCGTGAATTTTGACATGCCAATCTTTTTATGGGAAGAAGAAAATGACAAGTAAGGTTGAAGAATCAAGTCATGAAAGATGGCTTACTTCTGGCTACTGGCTTTTGTTCATGCCTTGTGCTAGCGACTAACTTGTCCGTTGATGGGTGGAATTTGATCAAAAATGAATTCTCATTTTCTGCGGTGGATGAGAATTTCTTTTTCGTCTTCGCCAACAGCAGTCCCAAAGTTCTCCATCAGGCCCATCCCAACTACACGCTCTCTGACTTACAGATCTTCCTCTATAGTACCTAATTTACACAAAAGATATGTACTTTAATACTAGAAACCTTAGATTTAATAAAAATAAAATGTCTATGCACACTTACCGCCAGCCGCAGCCATGGTTGAAATGAAACCATCGGCTGGACCAATGATGACGTTGACTCCATGAGTTTGAAAGACACGTTCCACCCCCAAATCCCTCGCCACCTCCCGCACGTGGGCGAACATGCGGTTATAATCCTGCGTAGAAGTGTTCCCGTTCTGACATTTGATGAAGGTGTCCTGCCTCGGATGATCTGGATACTTGTCAGCGACCAGTAGTTCGACGCCACGCAGAATCATGTACATACGCGGGGGCAACTCCTTCTCCGCGTGTTTGTCGTTGAAGTCGATGATATCGGTAATGGTTCGCATCTCGCTCTCCTCGAGGTCCTGGAGATATGCTGTGAGGTCTTTCTTCATATCGGCCACTGTACAAAAACATGTCAGACGAGCTCTGCGTGAGCTAAAATTGCTCGTTGGGAACATACTGGTAACGACATCTGTGCTGTCCTTGCCTTCGAACTCGAATGCGTCGACTGTAATCAGGTCGATGTTGTTGACGAACTTGTTGGCTTTGGTCTTGATTAGATCGTAGGCTTTACGAGTCTCCTTGAGCTATCTTGAAGTTAATGGTGGTGATAAGAAATCCGGTGCTTGGGATGTTTACTATTTGGGCTTCGGCACCGTCTACCGGCTTGATTATGCTGTCCGGGTATCTCCACTTCGAGTAGTTGAGAATTCCGACCGATATATCGGACCACGAGCCATTCAGGCTTTTTGTGTACGACTCTGAGGGACCCCTGGAGGCGAGAACATCAAGTAGCACCGCAAGGTCGCAAGAAGTCTTGGTCATCGGCCCCGCCGAATCAAAGTTGTGTGACATAGGCACTATGCCGTGTTGGGGGACAAGGCCAATGGTGGGCTTGATCGTGTACAGCGCGGCTCTCCCCGCAGGACAGAGGAGGGAGCCGTCAGTCTCGGTGCCGATCGAGACCGGAGCGTAGCCAGCAGACACCCCAACAACCGAACCGGATGACGAGCCCGAAGGGTTCTCGGGGTCGGTTAGAGAGTTCGTTGTGTCGGTGAGAGAAAAGAAAGCTCACCGAGTGTCCGTCCTTGGAGTCTTGGGGGTTCAGGCCGCCGCGGACATAGGCAGACTGTGCTTGGCCACCGATTGCAGACCAGCCGCTCGGCATCATGGACCCACTGATACACCGTTAGATGTCGCCATGTTCTGATGGGGAAGAGGACGGGGTCGCTACCGAGAATTGGAAAACTCCTGTAACGCTACCGGTCAGTTACTCGACTGAGGCCACACAAAATAGGGAGCGAACCTAGGAGAAAGGTGGAGACGTACGCTGAGATTTGTCTTGCCCAGGATGATGGCGCCCGATGCAAGGAGCTGAGTCGACGGAGGTCAGTACCACGGGAATGGCCAGGAGCGATGTCGGGCTGACCGTACCAAATCAACGAGCTTGGCGTTGCTCTCCGGTTTCGAACTCCAGAGTGAGAAACTCCCCGCCGTTGTTCTCAGACCCGTGCTTGGGTGTGTCGCGATGTTATCCTGCGAAGTCCGTTCAGAAATTGCCAGGCGGCACACCAGTGTGGTTCCCGCGGGATATCTACCTTCACAATGATTGGGATTCCATGTAGCGGCCCGCGGACCTTACCCGCAGCCCTCTCCTCGTCCAGTGTCTTGGCGGCAGCTTCGAGCATATTTAGGGGTGTGATCTGGATCATGGCGTGGAGGTAGTCATCGTGCTTCTGGATCTGGGCGAGGTAGGCATCGATGAGGCCAGCGCTGGTGATGGTGCCCGAGGTCAGCATCTGCTGGAGAGTCTTCGTGTCGGCTGTGAGTAGGTTGAGCGCCATCTTGTGCGGGCCAAGCGTGGGAATGTGATGGCGCAAGAAGTCGCGGAGAGGGTTGAACAGTGTCATAAAGGCCACGCTTGCCAGCAAACCCCAGAATGCGAGCCGGAGTAAAGCAAAGACCAGAGACGAAGAGCGCGATATCATGGAAACCATTCAAAGGTGAAAGTGAAGGCTGTCTGGTGGAGGGAGGGCGGAGAAAATAAGGGCAAATGCAATAGCGTGCTCATGGAGCTTGGGAGGTCGCACCAGGTCAGCTCGACACCCGACACTAGTGAACCAGGGAGCGTACTAGTTAACTGGTAGACAAGAGACGTGAGACCCAGACAGCATTGGCATAGATAGAAAAGCAGTTCGTACATCTGCGCCTGAGAGAAAGCCTTCGCGGGCCTGCATGAGCACGTGATAACTCGCGTGAAACTGCCTGCTAGCTACCTACCTACCGCTCCCGCCTCGGTCCCCGCAAGGCAGATGGATGAATCCTCGGTGATAGCATTCTGGCTCTGGGAGTTCGACTTATCCCCAGCTTATATTGGCTATGGCATCATCGTCGGACCCATCGTCAATGCCTCCATTCTTCTCGGAGCCGTTATGGGCTGGGGTATCCTGTCTCCAGTGGCCAAGTATAATGGGTGGGCCCCGGGACCTGTGAGCGACTGGGACAACGGCTCACGCGGATGGATTGTTTGGGTCGGCATGGGACTACTTCTTGGGGACACCATCGTCGGACTTGGCTGGATCACCTTTAAACCCCTGTTTGTCCGGGCATGTCATGAACCAGGAGCACGCCGTTACCGACAAAACCGGCGTCCATCTCACGAAGTAGTTGAGCACGCTCGGTTGCTGGACGACGGCTCAGACACATCCCATCACGAAAACGAGCCAGGTGCCGGTCCTATAGCGGACGACAATTGGCCATCCGCGTCGCTCGTCACGACTACCCTGGTGCTTTGGACAGGCGCAGCTCTCGTTGTCTTGTATCTGACTTCCCTACTAGTAGCCTTCCGGGAACTGGTGACTGCTCTCATTACACTGTTTTCTGTGTTGCTTGTTCCACTGGCCGGCTTCATGTCCATGCGTTCGTTCGGAGAAACTGACTATGGCGCCTCACTTGCTATTGGTACGTTACGAGCTCGTATTTCCCAGCTTGAGAACGGACTGCAAAGAACTAACGACCCGTTCGCGCAGGGAGATTGGCACAGTTCGCTATTACTTTAGTAGTTCGCGCATCCAGCCAAAAGTACACTTCGGCAAATCTTCTCCTCGGCGGTGCCATCGAATCAAGTGCCGCCCAGGCCGCGCAGCAAATGGGTAGCTTCAAGACAGCATACCTAACCAGGACGGCTCCAAGAGCAGTATTATACGGTCAAATAATCGAGTCATATATCAGAGTACTCATTACCGCCGTTCTCTACAAAATTTACACTTCTGTTAAGATGATACCCAGCGAAGAGTTCAATGTCCCGGACGCACGTCTATACATTATGGCTTCTCGGTTATTCCGTCAGCAAGAGCTGCCCCCTATGGCCATGAATTTCGCCTTGGGGGCCTTTTTGCTCGGCGCAGCTTTCGGAACGCTGAGAATTGTTGCCAGTAAACAGTGGTGGCGATACCTTATCCCATCTGGGGTAGGGATGGCTATGGGTAAGCAGGATTCCTCCATGCCTCCTCGTTTCCTCCGGCTCTCACCAGTAGTATTAATGGCCCAATTTGAATACAGGAATGTATGTTATACCAGCTATCACTCTCCCTCGGGTAGTTGGGGGCCTGATTCTGGTTGTTGGACGCAGTCGATTTAGTATTTAGAACTTAGTCTTAGTCCATTGTGCTACAGGACTTATTCTTGGTCAAAGCTTGTTTAGTTTAGTAGGTCTTTTATTAGATGCACTTTATATATGAATACTTAAAGCTTTTTAAACGCTGATATATATATAAATAACTATTCTTAACTTTAATATCCCTCTTAATTACCAGATTTATAAAGTCCCTTCTAGCTTTTAGCAAGAGGTTGACAAATCACTATAGAAGTCGATCACGCACGAAGAAACAAGCCGAGATTGCCAAGTTTCTTCGTTGGAACAAGTCCCGCTGTAAAAAAAACCTTCGTCCATCACTCAAGCTAGGAGGTCAACAGCATAAACGCGCTGACTATCGATTACATATGGCTCGTACATGGGCTGTATACACACCACTGGGGACCTGGCCGACAAATACGGGGCAGTCGGACTATCAATTGCCAGTAAGAAAGTCCGCCTATGTTTGGTCCATTTATTAGCCGTTACGTGGCACTGACTAAGAGAAAGCGACCAACAGGTTTGATAGAGTGAGAAGCACTTTGAAGCGTTATCCAAGTGAATGGGTCTTTAGCTAGGTAGTTAACCCATGCCTAAATTCTCGGATTGGCTCGATATTACATTAGGTTGAGATTCAGCTTAAGCCAGGTTAAAGAGTCAAGAGTTAAGATAGTACATATCAACATATACCGTTTATCTACGCCCATTTAATTCGTTCAAATCATGTACGTATTCAAGGAATGGCGGTTGAATAAGCTCGATAAGTCTAGTTTCTCTTGAAACGGAGAGCATTCCAACAGAGATCAGAATATGTCCATTGTTCAAATCAGTAGCTCTATCCTCCAAATATGAATAACACCTTATGCTATTTTAACACTCAAGACCTCTTTCACAAACACTAGCGAGAGAACACATCTTGGCTAACTCCGATCTGAGCTGAACATTCAAAGCCGGCTTAGGTAAAGAGCCTGAGGTAAACTTACTTGCTGTGGAGAAGGAAGGAGTTACATTCAAGTTTGGAAGTATAATGCAAACCATCTCTAATACATGGGCCTCTTTTCTCGCCGCTGGTGGGACGATGATTCGAGTGCATTCGCTGGTTCGGGTGAGAGCAATGGGTCTAACCTCCTCAAGTGACACCCAAGGAGAGCATATTCTTGTCTCCGTTATCAATCCCTCGCTTCATCTCGTCCCTATGTTAAGGATCCTAGATTGATTGATGTGATGTTTATAGATTACGAACCCTTCGTCTCACTCCGTCTTGCGGCGTACATCCTTGTTTTTATGCCACATGCTTACGCCTCATCCTTCGAGCGAAAAGCGTATTGTTAGACTTGACTCGTTCCAGAGTGGGAATGAAGACTAACAACTGAAAGCATCCAGCATTGAGAACTAACAACAGGCTTGCACATAACATTGGAAGACAATAGTATTTCTGTGTCCAGTCTACTCAAAATATACTCAGTGGCCATTAACCACACCAAGCCGGAATTATCCCTCCCTCTCACATATATATCTTAGAAGCTGATCCGCTACAGTAGGTCAAATGGTTATAAATATAGTATTATCGTTTGGCTATTATATCAGTTAGGAAGTGATTGAGCAGTTGACAATGATCTACATAGTTCCAATAGCATGATATTAAAGAAAGAAGCAAAAAGATATGGGTTAATAAAACGGCTCCAAATTAAAATACTTACACTCCAAAATGAACATATGGAACCCAATGCAGAATATCTACACTCCTGTCATCCTTGTCCTCAACGTACACAATGACGTCTCTCGCCTGTTCATCGGTTCCCAGGGTGCCACCGCTTGCCCCCCCTATCCCCATCGCATCCTCTGGTAAAATGACAGATTCCGTTGCAATTGACTTGCTACGATGCCCGCTCCTTTCTCGCAGATGCAACCATCGATCCCTCAGCGAGAGGTCCAGTAGGAATCCACCATATCCGAGGCCAGCCGCCACAAGGACGGCCGGTGAATCCAAGCGTGTCCAAAATGTCCATAATGACAGTATCCCATAACCATTCTAGTAACTCCATATTGATCGCTCTTGCATCCAGAGTTGCTGTATAAGCTTCAATGTCTCTGCTGTGCAGACGAGGGAGTGGAAGAGCTTTGAGTTCTCTCTCGTGAAGGATTAATGCATCACAGCGGTAATCGCTCGTATTGATAATGACAATGGGCCCTGAAGATGCGGCTCCTTTCATTTCCGTCTCAGATGGAGCTAGGAGAAATCGATCAAAGCCAGGAATTGCTCGAATGGTCTGGATCACTTCTTCCAGTTTCCGAGCCGCAATATAGCGCCGATCATCACTCGGTGCACCGAGTAGGTCGGTTTGAGTCACAGCCGGACCATCTAGCTGATCACGAAACATGATGTACTCTTTGGCCATGTCTGGATATCTTTGCTGCAGACTTGATAAGTCAATGCGCATGTCACTCAACGCGCCGATGATGACCCCGCGACCAAGTTCGAGAAGACAGATTGCCTCATACGGTGATTTCCCCGCAAGCAAAGTGACTGCCACCGCATCAGAGGCGAAGCCCACGACGTCTATAAGAGCATGTTGCTTATCTGAGTTCTCAAGAGAGCGAGGTGTGAGCAAAGGTACCAATGGCAAGACTGCAGATGCAACTTCGTATGCCAAGGACCACTGGTTCGCGCGAGCGTAGATCGCGACCAGTATCTCGCCCGAGCCGAATCGAGCGCCGGGTGTGGCACTAGAATGATGAAAGGCAGCCTGGAGCTGTTGAATGGCTTCCTCTAGATCACATTTTGCGTGGGTTCTTTCGTCCCGATCGTTGTATCTCATCCCGAGGCCGAGAAGCTTATACGCCCGGTCTGATTGTCCTCAGGCGTTGCCTTAACCGAGGTTTCAAAATGATGAAGTGATGCCTCTAGGTCTGATAGGTCACCTGTGCTGTCATAACGCTGTTTGTATATCAGACCAAGACCTTGTAGTCGGTGTGCGCGCTGGGGGTGGTCCAAGGGTGTGGCATCAAGAGCGTCTTTCAATCTTTGGACAGCAACATCGAGATCAGAAATGTCCCCTGTTAATGGATACCTCTCCCAATATCCAGTTGCAAGGGTTTGGACCCGGCCTGCCCACTCTGAGTGGTTTTCGGGGGTCGCGCTGAGAGCATCTTGAACATACTGGATACCTGTATCCGCATCCTCCCTTTCTCTTGTGACTTGAGACTTGTCTCTGAATGCTTCTCCGAGACCTTCGAGTCGCTCTGCCCATAGAGGATGATCCTTTGGCGTGAGATCAAGAGCATCTTGACAATGTTGGATAGCCATCTCTATATCCGATCTCATCATAGTTCTCTTGTATTGCTCCTTATACGCAAGAGCCAGCATGCCATGCCTTTGCGCCCGGTCTGGATGGTCTTTTGGTGTTATTGCAAGCGCGTCTTGAAATCGTCGGAGAGTTGTCTGAAGATCTCCCATTGCGCCGATCATATCGAATCGATCTCTGTACCCTAGACCAACACTGTGAAGTCGCTCTGGTCGGTCTGGATGATTGTTTGGCGTTGCATTCAAAGCGTCTTGAAATAGTTGGATAGCTGCATCCAGGTCCTCCTTGGCTCCTGTTCTTTTAGATTTCTCTCGATAGCATATTCCATGACTTTGGACTCGATGTACCCAATCTGGATGATCTTGTGGTATTTCATCAAGAGCTTCTTGGAATTGATGACTGGCTGTTTCCAGGTCCAATATGGCTCCTGTTCCCTCGTACCTGTCCATATAGCCTAGTCCAAGAGTGTCAAGCATATGCAGTCGACTTGGGTGATCTTGAGGTGTGGCATCGAGTGCAGCTTGGAAGTGGCGAATGCCGGCATTAATATCTGCAATCTCTCCTGTCTGCTTATACTTCTGATGATAACCGAGGCCGAGATGTTGAACTCGACGTTTCCAGTGTGGATGATCATCAGGAGTTGCGTTAACGGCATCTTGAAGTCGTTGAATAGAAATTTGAAGATCTGAGAAAACTCCCAGCCTCTCATATCGATATCCATAGCCTCTTCCAAGCCCTTGAAGTCGATGAGCACGATCAACATGATCTTCAGCGGTGTTGTCGAGGGCAGCTTGGAATCGTTGAATGGCGCAATCCAGATCCAGTATTGCTCCAGTTCTCTCATACCTGTCTTCATAGCCACCCCCAAGAAACTGAAGTCGATCAGGATGGTCCGGATGGTCGGTTGGCGTCGCTGCCAGGGCTTCTTGGCAGTAGTAGATGGATGTATCTATATCAGCGATTGCCTCTGTTCTCCGGTACATATCCTTGTATGCAATACTGACGCCTTGAAGCCGATCTGCAAGGTCAGGATGATCTTTTGGTGTTATATTGACAGCGTTTTTATAGTGTTGGATGGCCAATTCCAGATCAGCTATTGCTGCTGTTCTTTGATATTTATGTTGGTATCCCATTCTGAGACTTTGAAAGCGGTCTGGGCGGTGTGCATCGTCCTGGGGTGTCATATCAAGTGACTTTTGATAGCAGTCGATAGCTGCATCGAGGTCTTCAAGGGCATCTGTCCATTCATGTCTTTCTCCATACCCCTCGCCAAGACTTTGGAGTCGCTCTGCGCGGTTTTCGTAATCTTTTTCGGATGTTGCATTAACAGCGTCGATTAGTCGTGCGATAGCTGAATCGATATCCGCTCTCGCTCCCGTCCTTGGGCACTTGGATAGATATCCGACCCCAAGGAGTCGAAGTCGTTCTCCTCGGTCTGGATGATCCTCTGGTGTTGCATTGACAGCATCCTGGAAGCGCTGGATGGCAAGGTCCAGGTCTGCTGCCGCTGCTGTGTCGTCGTATCTTTCCATGGATTCCAATCCGAGAATGAACATCTGCTTTGCCCAGTCTGCAGAATTATCTGGTGCTGTGGTGACGGCGTCCTCAGATGGAGACTCCATTGCTCCTCCTCTTCGGCGGCTGTGTGGGTACCCTAGAGAGTTGAGAATGGGTACGCCAGGTCTGGATATCGCTTTGTAGTTTGGAATGTAATGAATACTTGCTGGGTAGCAATCGCTCTGCGCTTACAGAAGTCGATCACAATTGTGGGTGGGTGGTCAAGACTGTCAAATAGCCATATGGGAGTCTGGTGGATCTCAAGAGATTGTAGTTTCTAGGGGAGAGAGAGGTACAGCCCTTTAAAAAGCTCAGTTTTTGGTGAGGCGGTTAGGCAACATGAGGCAGACTACGGCTCATGTCTGCCTGACGGTTTCCCCAGCCAAAGAGCATGATCCCAGGCCCGATTAGGTAGACATGCAGCGTAAGGCAGTAAGATTACGCACCTGCTGCAGGTTTGAGCATTAGGAGGAATGCATTTCCCCCAACTTTCCATGAGAAAATACAGTATCTTGCCGGTTCTACCCGCCCTGGCTGCTACCAACAGACAAGAAGCGTGTAAGACGGGAAGCTCTGTTACAACCAACAACCAGCATTGGCGCAGCAAAAGGGCAAATAGATAGGCGATCTACACAGAGGACCGGTCTATCCTACAACGATTTCATGCTGACAGGGCCGGCCGTCCAAGCGACACACTTTCAGCTCACTGCTGCAACATTTACTAGCTGCATGTGCCTTCTCCCTTACTACACCACCACGATTTCTTGTGCCTCTTCTTTCAAGTCAATTACGTAGCAAAGGAACATAGATCGACGGAGGCATTCAGATCCTCCCAACGTTGCTCGAGGCGCTCATTAGCTCAAGATCCTACCTTCAATAGCCGAAAAATATACCGCGGACTCTAATTTAGACAGTATCTAGAGTCTACTACTTTTGGCTTGAAGAACTCAAAAATAGGACATGGTCTCGTCTCCAACGCTGTCACTCGGCAATATTTACAGCCGGAATAGATGGTTGAACTGGATGACCGAGCTACAGTATCCTCAAAGAAGTTACAGACAGTCAAAAAAGGGACAATAAGCCTGTCAACAAAAAGACGTCATCGGTAGGTTGAGGTTAGGGGGTACTCTGTCTTTTATTCCCTGGCTGGCGGAAAGAATTGCAATATCGTCCTCATCCAGCAACCTAGCCCAGGACATATGACAAGCACCAGGTGATCTGGTCATATGGGGGAAGGAAAGCTTTGAGGGCTGGGATGAGAGGTTTATTGACCGCACTGCACGGTTGAACTGCTTGCATCCCGTCGGTGTTGGACAGGTAGCTGTGCCACTAGAAAGAACTTGAACTGTGGGAAAAGGTACGGATTTCAGGCTTGTTCTGATGAAAGAGAGCTTTATTTTGATCGCTAACCCTAAACACAAAGATTGCCTTCCCAAGGTCCACTAGGTGTCAGTTTGAGAACTACCCACACCGCATCGGGCTCAACCTTCCGGGCGACACCTCGAATCAACACGTGTGCCACATGCCCGATGGACCAGTTTCTGGAAAGCCGCAGCACTAGGTATCGAATATTGCGGTTGGCAGTTCGGATTACTTGCCTGCCGTGCCAGGTTTTGTCGGGGGTGAACGCTTCATTTCCCTCCTGAGAAGCCCCAACTGCACACACTGTCCTAGGCCGAGCCTAACGGCCATCTTCATCGAGACGCTAAAGGAGCTAAAGGCATAGGTATGGAACCGGCCAAGCTGTAGGGAGATCGATGACTATGTCTTACTACAGGTAATGGCCGAGCAATAGACTCGGGTGGCTATACAGCAAGTTGTGCTCCTATTTCAACATCGCGCTCACCAACGGTAGAAAGGCTAGCGAAAGAGAAGTTGAAACAGAGTAGGGACCCCTTTCGAAATTCTCGGCAGACTTGGGCGTTGACCTTCGAAGAGCTGACGAAAGGTATTGAGTTCGGGCATACACTGTCCAACGGCCCGAAGTCCAACATAGCAAAGGTCCTTGCAGATGGATAGAATAGTTGAGAAATGGCTATCTCGGTCTCGGAGATGACGAGCATCCTGTTCAGGTCAGTTCCGGCACTGTTTATGGTTATGCCATTGGACGTAGAACTGTCGTATACCGATGTGCTGTGCAAATCAAGACTAGGTACTCTTAATTGTTCTTCATCATTTCGGTCCGCCAGCTTCGTAGCAGTTGCGGGCGACGAACTTATATGCCATCGTTGATCCAGCCCTCTATTATGAATATAGCTCATCCCGATTAGAGGACGCTTTATAGGCCTCTTGAAGGGATAACTCCAGTCCATCTAGTTTGAGACATGGGTAGAAAGACAGTCCTCTTGCCATGAACAAAGGATTATAAACAACAGGTATAAGACCAACGGTGAGCAACTTGAACCTACTCAGCCTGAAGGGCTAAATAACCGTTGAAGCCAGTCGACATAATCTTTCTGCATCCATGAGGCGAGTGCGCGTAGCGTAGCCATGATGGTATACAAACCAATCAAAGACTTCGTATCTCCTATGGAGATGTCCTCCAAGACTTCCTACAGGTCACAACATTAGCTTCTTGCATCTTTACACTCTACACAAACGCCACTTACAATTCTATCGCCTCTATCACACGCAAAGAGCAGCCGCCAGTCGTGTTCCATGACAATGATCAACGGCAAAGTAATGATCCGGTCAACTCCAAGAAGCAACGGAGACGCATCAACCAGCATCTGGATTCGTTGGTGCCAGGCTGCAACCCAGACGCCTAGCTGGAGTCTTGCCTCCTCCAGCTCACCCATCGCGATCTTGGTTTCGATGGCCAGCGCAATCGGGTGGTTTCTAACCGGCCCATATGTAGTCTGGTTTACACAGCGTGTCGGCTCGGGCTGGCCGATCAACATCTGGCGGATGCCTTCGGCGATTGGCGGAGGCGGACACACTCGGACGCCCATGTCAATCATCTTGGCACGCGTGTAGTCGTACATGGTGCCTGCTTGCATCTCTGGGAGAAAGGGCTTGCTGATGCGGGCTGCGGTCAGAAGATCACGACGCAGAGAGGGGAACGGCTCGAATGCCAGTTTTAAGAGCGGGCCGTGAACCTCGAGGTTCCACGTCGACTCGGCAGCTGTCTCGACCTTGCAAATGTCGGCGGCTTCGAGAATGTTGCAAAGAGCCTTGTATTCTTCCTTGTGCCGGGCTGTGGTGTCAGCGGCGCCGTCGTCGAAGAACCAACCAGGCCGAAGTGTTCCCCTGCGATGCGTTGCTGTGAGGTCCGGTTCGACGGAACGTGGCAAAAAGTCTTCGCGGTGCAGGGTGATGCCGACGATGCGATCATAGAGAGATGTTATGTCCTCGGGGAGTTGTCCTGTTGGGTCAACGTTCATTGTTATAAAGCGCAGCGGCTTCTTGAGCAGATCCAGCGTCGAGCGTTTTACCGGGCTGCCAGACCGCGTGTGAGATGCGCGAGAGCCAGACTGGGTAGACGACGCGTTTGTAGACGACTGGCTTGGGGTGTGGTGAAACGTTGGCCGAGAGGGGATGCTGAACGCTTTGGCGTACGGCCTCGCATCGGGCGTCTTGTCGTTGTCAAAAGGGTCATCTCCCACCAAGGAAGCATGGAACTGAGCAGCATCCGAGGCATCGACAGCCTCCTCTGGCCGACGTCTTTTAGGTGATCTCTGATGAGGGTGTGAACGCCGTGTCGGCGTCGAGGCCGATTCGGGGGGCGTAGGCATGTCGTCCCAGTCCAGCTTCGCTCCAGCAAAGGAGGGTGATGAGGCTGAATGACAATATGCCTTGGAGCTATGTTGCCACGGGACGATCGAGTCAAGCCAGCCCTCAACGAAGTCGTCAAACGACCCGATATCAGGCTGATTCATGGGTCCTCGAAAACAAGGGCCAGTTCAGTAGTAAGCGGCAGGTGTGTCTGTCGGGACCGGCGTGGATATAATTGAAATATGGCTGCCAGTAAGAAGCATGCTTGGATGCAATCGTCTGGTTGTGCTTGTGCTAAATGGTGATGAGTTGCCATTGGCTGGTGCGTTGTCATGGAGACACGGCTCGACATCCAGCGAATCACAAGCCCGAAAATCCACGCGTCGCGTCTCATTAAGTAAACAAGCCACCCGCATTTATTGCCGCTCTATCCCCGTGGCTTCAGCGGCCAATGGAAGAGGCAAGTTAAACAAAGTTGGCCAGAGCAACTGGAATTAATCGACTTTTTAATTTGAGGGATGATCTAGAATTACTGAACTTGGGCGGTGATGCATGTTTCGTACTGCCGGCGCAGCTATCGACCTTCTTCGCCATGTTCCAATGACCACATTTCAACGTCGCGCCATCGCTTTCTGTATTGCCGAACACACTTGTGCAGGCGTCACGGCGTCACCAGGAACGGGGCTCGTTCCTGGTCACTATGTTGTCGTAGGATATAGGGGGGTCTTAGCGTCTCGCGAGAGATGTCTATCTTTTGCTGCGATATATGTTAACGTAGTTTAAAGCTAAGTGCGCTAATTAAATAAGATACTGAGGACACATGAGACTTCTCGGCTTTACCGCTGGAAGTGTCTCCTTTGGCTGTTGTGTAGGTAACATTGAAAACTTGACCATGGCGTCATGGTGAGCTTTGATCAGACGCCAAGAGCTCGAGGGTTAGGGTTAGGGTAAGAGTAGACCTTGGAGCACTGGTCAAGTTGCTACAGAAGAATTTTCGCTGACAAGACGTCCTGGACGAGGAACGAAGCCGCATTGTCACTCAGCAGCCACGTAGAGACACGCAGAGACGATGGTATCCACAACATCATCTTGCACACCCATGACCACTGACAAGCCAACCTCTTGACCGTCCTTAGGCTTGCCCGGGATTTGGTACAGAATCTCGGACAATTTGAAGAGACATCGCGCATGCTCGCCAACGATGATGTCCTTCCGTATATCAGGGATGGCCATGGCATCCTGTATGTGTTTCCTAGCGACATTTTACTAACTTGTACCTAGGTACGTCAAGGTAGAACACATCGACAACTCACAATGCGGCGTCGACATCTCCCTTGATGTCGGCGCAGCATTCTATGCGATAAATTCTGCATGGAGTCATTGGCCAAAGCCCCAAGGCATATACACAAACTCGTCTGCTGCAGCTATTCTTTGATGATGATATGGTTCTCGATCTCAGTGTTTTGTCGACGCTCAACTAGCTTGAGTCTTGTGCTAGTGTTGAAAAAGCTCCTGTCTATTGAAACTTTGCTTTCTTTTTTGATTGAGAGAAAAGCGTCAATTTTATTTGTTTGCCTATTTTCTCTCGGAATATTTCAGGGCGACGTGACTGTTGACGACGCCTCCCATCCCGTACAAGGACAGCGAACGGAACGTGCTCGACGATTCGGTCTGGACGTGAGCCTCAATCTTTTCAATGACATCATCTCGATTGAATAACCCAGTGTCCCATGCTGGTGGAAGGATGAAGCAAGGTGTCTGCGCGGCGTCACGGAACGAGCGAGGCGTATTTGATAGAAAGAAATAGCCCCGGAGCTGGATCTATGTTGTCTGCCCTTGATAGCTGTCAACTTCTCTAACTGTGCGAGGGAATCGTCAATCTTTTTCTCCACTGCGGCGAAGATGTCGAGCAACATCTGCCATGAGTTGTGGTCCTTACCTACATCCTTGTCGGCTGGCTCTGGATAAAGGTTCTTGGAGTTGGGTACCACGAGTGGTGAGATGCGGGAGATGTTGCCAACTTGACGCAGACACTGCACGTCATCCGCAAAGAAGTTGGTCAAGGCCACCAGTATTTCGAAGCAAACCTGTTTCTCCGCCTTGGCCGACGACAGGTTACTGTAGAGATGGATGAGTGGACTCTTTCCACCAAGCTTCTTTAGCATTTAGACTGCTTGTTGTGCAGCTTCGTGCGTCTGTAAGACGAGCCCAGGAAAAAAGATTAATGGACTTAGCGCAACAGACGCAAAGCAAGGATTGGGGTGCATACAGTAAGTATCAGACCCAGTAATTCCCAGTAGGGTCAAGCTCTGGGTCAAGACAAGTCACACACAAGTCGCTGAACTACCCCAAGTCAATCACGGAACATGCCACCGCCTCAAGAGCCCGATCTGGAGCATCGTCTCCCGGATACTAGATGATCTGCTTCTGAATCACCTGTTCTGCCCAGATAAGAGCATGTCATGCCTGTGTAAGGAGGTGGTGTTCCGACTTGATTAGTAGATGAATAATAACCTAATAGCGCAGGAAGAAAGGTCGGGGAGAACCCCAAGAAGCTTACTTCCTGAATGAATCACAAGATAATATAGTCTCCCCTCCCCAGACAGTGGATTTCTCGAGTGGGCATACAAGCACAGAGCGGGAAATCCTTCTCTCATACCGCCTCCTGTTTGGATAGAGTAGACAACCCAGAGCTCTGGCTAGCTCGGTGCTCGATAAGCTAGAGCGTGATGAGGGCCCATTTAATCATATATTACGAGACGTCTGCGGTAAGCACCATGTGGTAGTCCGCAAGCTGCCCCCAGAGATATTGCCTGTGTAGTGCATCAATGCGGAGACCGATCAACTGCAATGAAGGAATATTTATAGCCCCTCTGCCAACTTCCCTAGACTGAGCTACCGCTTAATACAGCTGCAAAAGCTCAGCCTCCGCTAGAATTCAAGCAGGTTGTCAGACTTGTAGAGGGACCATAGGAATATAGTCTAATAGTACACGTTCTGGGCAGTTCTGTGGGTTGGAGGTATTCTAACCCCCTTAGCCATTGTGCAAATGGCTCTTCAAGCGGTGTAGCTACGGCTCTCGGCATACGTGAGAATATCACTGCCACCGCCGGTCTATGTTGTCCAGTTGAGAATGTGGTTGAGATGATGGTTGACTGCGTTCTGACATGTGGTTTATCTGGAACTGCCTGACCTATGTAGTCTCAACTCGTATCTTGTAAGGACTTTCTCATTGTATCCCGAAGAGCCTCCATTCTGTCAATTGTAGCATCGCATCGCACCCTGCAGCCCTGGGCCTCCCCCTCTAGTGCCCAGGACCAGATGGGAAAAGATGCTTTAACAGTTTACTGAAGTATTTTCTCTCATCCGTAATAAGGTCACGGCCTTTTCGTCAGTCAGGTGGCACAGACTTGAGTTGCCCAGCATGGATCCCAATGATTTCATCGCGAGGCTTCCGTCATACAAAGAAGAGAAGCCATACTCAGCTAACTTCATCCCAGATGACGACAGAGCCGCGCGGGTTAATTAGGTTTATAGAGTGAGACCAGTTATTGTCATTATGTCCATCGCCGAACAATTTCGACCTGAATGTCAGTGGGTTTTGTTCTTTCAAGACAAAGACACCCTTAAGTCCCGACAACATTCTTGCTCAGACAGCGGAAGTAGAGAAGGTATATTTTATTAAAATAGAAGAGTTCTTATATAAACTAGCTAAAGGTTTTTCGCTCTAAGGGGCAAGATATAAGTATAATAATAAAATAATATAATTTTATATAATTTTAATATTTAAACCTAATACTTTTATAATTACTTAAATTTAGTATTTTATAAAGAAAAGATTAATTATAATAATTATATATTAATTAATATAAAAAGTAAATGTTTTTCTATTTTTTTTTATATATTATTTTAAATATTTAAATATTAAAATTATACTTATTAAAATTTAATTAAAAGTTTTAATTAAAAAGTTAAATAAGTAAACTTTATATTATTTAATTATAAGTTTAATAAGCTATTAAGAAGGGAATGTAAATAAAGGAGGGCTAATAAGGTTAAAAGTGCGCAGCTATAGTTAAGGATGTAAAAAATACAAACTGTATTAAAGTGATTTATAGGGATGAGGTAGAGATATAGCGCGTGAGGAAGATAGTATAAAAGACTGCAGTTAAGGGAGCAAGGGAGCTTAGGGACTAATTATATCCAGTTAAAATGGATAGCACAAACTGCACTATAGTATTAGACTCTTCTAGTAACGAACTACTAGGAGCTGCAAAGGCACTAGGTAAGGAGAATAATATAATAATTGCTAAGATTTACTAGCTTAATAATAGGAAGAACAGCAAGACGTATAAGTAAATAGCAATCTATATAATAAAAGGATATAATATAAAACGACTCCTTAAGGAGGGATACTATCACTTAGCTAGGGAATTAGCTAGTACTAGCATTTTTAAGTAGTACTAAGGGCCAGCTTAATATTATAAGTACTAGAATATTAGTTATAAAGCATTATATATAAAAAGGAGTAAGTATATAAAAGGTATATATAGTAAGGATATTAATATAAGTAATATTAAATAGTAGAACTATTATATACTAATTATAAAAGATTATATAAAGTGTTTAATTAAAACTATTAAATATAAAATAAATAAGATAATATATATTAAATTATAAATATTTTAATTTAATATTAAAAAGAAAAATATAATTTAATTAAATATAATAAATAATTAAAACTTTTAATAATATATAATACTAGCTATTATTAAACTATATATATAAACTATTAATAGTATAATAGTAATAATACTAAATAGTTATAATAATTAAATTAAAATAATACTAATTTAAATATATAATAAGTAATAGCGAATTTATAATATATTATTATTATTATTAAAAAAGCTAATAATTTAAGCATATAATAGAGGTTAATATAGGCCAAACCCTAGCCTTATATCTATTATAATAAGCTTTTTAATAGGGCTTATAATTAGTTTTAAAATAAAAGTCCCTATTAAATAAACCTTACTTAAGGAACCTTATTTTAAGCTTTTAATATAAAAGCACCTCTCTATTTAACTCTAGTCCATATAAGTTAACTAATAATATAATATATAATAGCTAAAATGCCTAACTTTTATTAATTAAATATAATATAATCTAACTAAATAATAGAAACTATACAGCTACTTACTATATATTAGAATATATAAATTTCCTTAAATATATTAAGCTAATAAGAGACCTTAATAGGCACTTAAAAGAGTTATAACTCTTAGGCATTCTTATACTACCTAATATAAATATACTATTAAATATTAATTAAAGGATTAATCTAGTTATTTTAAGCTATAAGATTCTAATTAAAAGACTTAATATATATTAATACTATTATAACTTCTTTAAATAGAAAGTTAAAAACCTTATATAATTTCTTAAAAGGGAAAGAAAAAACTATTTTAATAATAATAATAAGCAATTTATTAAAATAATCCAATTAGATGCTTATAAGCTGTGGCTCTAGGAGCTGCTATATGTAGTAGTAATAATCCGAATGGTTGTCTAAAAGGCTACTAAAGATTATCTGGAACTTACTTGCTTATAGGCAGGAGAAAGTATAAGCTTTACTAGAGGAAAATTTAAAAATAAAAAGTGGGTCAAATGGACGCAAGGGTTGAAAAGTGGGGGGGGGGCTAAAAAGGTTAAATAAAAAAGGAAAGTTTAAAAAAGGTTAAAATGGGTTTAAGGGCATTTAAACTAATAGAAATAGAGTAAGGCAACTAGGTAGCAAAATATATTAAGAGTTTATATAATAATAAAAATTACTAATTGTAAAGTTATAATATATATATTATAAATTTAATAAAATATAAAAGTAAAATAAATTCTAATAGTATTAATAGACCTAATAGAAATATACTAGTAATTTTAATATATATAAAAAGGTAAAATAAAAAAATAATACTAGTAATAATAAAAATATTATATATAACAATCTGGTTAATTTTTAATAAATAAGACTAGAGGGTTTTAAGTTTATATTAGTAGAAAGATTAGGGTATTAAAATTTAAATAGTAAAAGGCGCGTTATTATATTTAGTAATATACTTAAAGTAAATAAATATAACTAAATTATATTAAAAGCTAAAGTAGTTATATTTATTTAATATATTAAATAAATATATATATATATTAAAAGTGTTTTTTTTTAAATTATAATTATAATTATAAGCCTGCTTTTAAATTATAACTTTAAAAGTAATTTAAACACTTAAATTATATTAAAAAGGGTAATTTTATAATAGTTAAATAATAAAAGTGGGGTTAGTATAGGGCATATAATAGGGTATTTATTATAAGTTGTAATATAATATTTTCCTTCTATTAGTTTTATTTTTAAGGTTATATTTATAACCTTATATAACTATTAGTAGTTAGTTAATTTAAACTTTTATTTTTCTTTTCTTATACTATTATACTAATATAATATTAGGCTATATAATTAAATTTAAAATAAAAAAGATATTTAAATATGATTTTTTAGTTTATTTTCTAAAATAGAACTCTTATTTAACTAATATATTTATACTTATTATTTTAAATATAAACTGCAGTTAGTTTATAAAATAGATAATATAAATTAAATAAGTAAATATAAATAATATATTTAATAGGGTTAAATATATAATAGTATTAATATAACTTCTTTTTATATATTTCTTTTTATTTTTACTTCTTTTTTTACTAACTTCCCTTATATAGTAAATAAGCTTATTAAATAGTAAAAAAAACTTAAATTAAAAAAGGAGAAAGCTAGAAATAAGATTCTAATTTTTTATATTTAACTTATAAAATTGCAATTATTTTTAGCTTAAATTATAAGTTACTTAGCTTATATTTATAAAATTAAAAAGAGAGTAAAAAAAAAGGTTCCAAATTATTTAAATAGGAGATATAAAAGTTAAATAAGGAGGATAGTATTCTTTTAATATTAAAATCTTATAAGAACTAAATAGTAAGCGACCTTTAATTATTAAGCATTTCTAATAAAATAGACTAGTTTTTTTTAAGTTTTAATAAGGACTTTAATAGGCTTAACTTTTTATTTAGTTTTAGTATTACTAGTAAAAGTTTTTTAATAGGCGCTATATATAATTAAAGTGTTCTAGGGGTTTTTATATATTTTCTTTTTATTATAGCCTGTTTATTTAATAAAATATTTAATTTATTTATTTTCTTTTATAATATTAAAGATTTCTTCTATTTTATACTTATTAAAATCTTTAACTTTAGTTTTTATATTATTATTTATTTTAATTATAATTATTCTTTTAATTAACTTAAATAAGGAAATATAAAAGATTAAATAGAGCTTAACTTTTAATAGTAAGTTTAATTTATAATTATTTTTTAAGATTTTTTCTAAAGTTTTATAAGGTCTAATATATTTATAGTTAAGTTTTTTATTTAGTCTTTTTATATTAATATTTTTTATAGTAAGAAGTATTATATTTCCCTTTAAAAAGGTGAGTTTTTTAACCTTTTTAGTTATAATATTTTTTATATATTTTTTAAATAAAAGAAAGTTCTATATGTATTTTTTTATATAAATTCTTAAGTTAATTTAATATAAAATAGCTACTAGTATAAGTAGTTTATTTTTTAAATTTCTATAAGTATTAAAAGTAAATCTAAAGTTTATATAACTTAGTATAATTTTAATACTTTTATTAGTTATATATTATATACTAGTTATATTATTAATAACTTTTTAACCTAATTGTTTTAAATATAATTAATATAATAGTAAAAGTAAGTTTTAAAATTAATTTATTTATTTAATTTATCTATTAACTTATATTTTTAAATAGTAGTTAATTTATATTTAGTTTAATTCTTATTATAAGATATTATTAAAAGTTAAAAAAAAAGTATTTTCTATTTAAAATAATTATATAAATAGTTTATAAGTACTAATAATATTTTATAAAAAAATATAAGAAAATTCTTTTATATTTATTACTTTTTAATATAAAATAAAATAGGAAAATTTAATAAGTCTATTAATAATAATTAGAATGCTATTATAAGCTGTGCTTATAATAGGGTCTAATAATAGGAGTAATTTTATAATAAATTTATAATAATTAAATCCTATAATTATTTATAACTAGTATAAGTTATAGTTTTTATAAGGTTTATATTATTATACTTTACTTATTATAAATAAAGTATTATTTAATAATTTTCTTAACTATTCTTTTAACTTTAGGAAATAAAAATATTATTTTAACTTATTTAAGGGTTTTATTAATTTCTTAGTATTTATAAAGTGAGTATTTATAATTTCCTATATAAAGTCTTTATATAAGTATTTTAATACTTATAACTTATTTGTTTTTTTATTATTTAATAGTTATTTATTATATTTTAGAATCTATTTAATAATAGGTTTCCCTATTTTACTATATGTATTATTATAAGAATCTTACTATAGTTTTACTAATATTTATTATAGTTATATAATATATAGTTAATTAGTTTATAAAATCCTTTTATATTATAAATTTATTATATATTTCCTACTAGCTTATATAGGTTTCTATTATAATTAAGCTAATAGTAGTAGTTAATAATTTTATTTTATAAGTTTTTAAAAATTATAATTTTATTATTTGCATTCTTTTAAATAGTTTATATTAGGGTATTACCTATTATATAATTCTGATTTTTAAATAAGGTTAGGAGGTTAAAATATCTCTTAAACAGTTTATTATATTTTTAAGTAATTATAATATACTTCTATTTTAAATATCTTTTAAGTATAAGAGTTAATAGCTATTTTTCTATTTTAACCTTACTTATATTAAAGTTAAATTTTTAGCTAATAGTATTAGCTCTACTATTTTCTAATCCTTTCTTATATTTAATAATATAATTAAATTTTAAAAAATATTTAATATATTTAAGTTATTATCTGCTAAGTTATTAAGTAGTAGTAAAATATATAATATTTTTATAATTTATATAAATTATAATCTAGTAGTAGCTTTTAAGTAAGTATTATTAAAACTTTTTAAAAGTTTAAACTATTATAAGGAATTTTTTATTATAAATAAAATAATTAAATTTTACTTTATATAACTTATATAAATAGAATGCAATTAGGTATAATTTCTATTATTATATTATTTAATTTAAGCTTTTAAAGTAAAATCTAAAGAGTTTATTTTTATTTAATAAATTATATAAAGTTAAACATTTTAAGTACTAGTTTACTAAAAATAAAGTTTTTAATTTTATTAAAAGCTTCCTAAATATTAGGCTTTTAAATAAATAGTTAATTTTTTTTATTAACTTAATAAGTAGTATAGCTAGTTTTTTAAAATTTTTAAGGAACTTATAATAGTAGTTTATAAATCCTAAAAAGGCTTATACTTTTTTAACTAACTCTAGTTTCTTTTAATCCTTAATAGCTAAAAGTTTTTTTAAGTCTATTTATATCTTATTATAAGAAATAATATATTTTAAAAATTTCACTTTTAAAATATAAAAATAACTTTTCTCTAGTTTAACTAGTAGTTTTATATTTTTAAGGGCTTATAATACCTTATAAATATATTTTATATATTTTTTTTATTTTAAAAAAAATAAAAATATTATTTAAATAGTATATTATAAATATATTTAAGTATTTTTATAATATATTATTAATTATTTATTAGAATATTATTAGTATATTAGTAAGTTTAAAAGTTATAATAAGATATTTATAAAGTTTAAACTTTATTTTAAAAGTAGTTTTCTATTTATATTCTTTTTTAATATAAATAAAATTATAAGCTCTTTTAAGATTTAATATAGTAAAATATTTAATATTATATAATTAGTCTTTTAGTTTATTAATTAAAAATAAGAGTATATAGTTTTTAATAATAATATTATTAAACTTATAGTAATTTATAATAAGTTAAAGTTTTCTATTTTTTTTAAAAATAAATATAATTAAATAGCTTACTTTTAATTTAGAAATTTTAATATATTCTTTTTTAATATCTTTTTAAGTTAATTTTTTAGCTTATATAGTTATACTTTATTAAAATTATAAATAGAGTAAAATATAATTAATATTTTATTTTTAAGCTAAATCTTATCATTCTATTAAAAATATTCTAATAGTTCTATTTCTAATTTTTTAATAAACAGTTTCTTATATACTTTATATTATACTAGTATATTTTTAAGTCTATTATTAAATAATACCTTTTATTTTTTAAAGTTTTTATTTAATTAAGTAAATATTTTTCTAAGAAATATAACTATTTATTATTATTATTACACTTGCCCTTTCTTATATTTATATTATTTTTCTTTTAAAAGTATTAATTTTATAAGTTAAAAAGTATTTTTATTATTACTTTATTATACTTTTTTATTCTTTTTAATAAAAGTTTAAAATCTTTTATTATTTATTAAATTATTATTTATATTACTAGCTATATTACTTTAAAAAGTTTATATCTAGCTAGTATACTAGTTAATATAAAGGTTAAATTAGTATAATTATAAATAATTTAAAAGTAAGTTATAACTCTCTAATAGTATTATATTAAAACTAATTTCTTAATTTTTTCCTTTAATAAACACTTTAAAATAATTAACCTCTCTAGTAATTATTTTATTTTTATAGTTAAATAGGGTTTTTTAATATTATATACTAGGTAGAGTTTATTTCTTTCCTTTTATAATAGCTAGAGATTGTTTACTACTTTTAAATTAATAGTATTTATTTTAGCTTTACTATTTACTATAGTATTTAGCTATTTTTCCTTAACTTATACTTATAATAAAAGCCTAACTCGCTTTTATATAGGTATTTATATTATATATAAAGCCTTTTTAAAAGGTTTTATAAATTCCTCCTATTTTAGCTAGTCTTATAGCTCTATTATAAGTAGTATTTATTATTTTTTACTTTTTAATATACCTCCTTAACCTATTATCCTACTATTTTATTCCTTAAAGCAAGTATATTATATAGTTATATTAGCTGTTTTAAGTACTTAATATACTATTATATAATTTTTTTATATTTATATATTTATATTTTATAATATAATATTATATTATATTATATATTCTATTTATATACTTAATTAGGAAGATATAAGTATAGTTTATAGGAATAATTATATTAAAATATTTTAATTATATAATATTCTATTATTTTTAAAAGTTTTTAACTTAATACTATCTTATTACTATATAAGTTTCTAATTATATAAAATAGTAGTTATTTTTAATTTTATAATATAAATAATATATGCATTTTATATTATAATATAAAATTTATAAAATTATTAAATAGTCTGCATATTATAAGTTTATAATTAGTATATTATTTTTATATATTTTATAATTTTTATAAGTCTTATAAGCTATTTAGTAATTAATACTATATATAGAAAATTTTTTAGTATTAATACTCTATTTTTAAATAATTTTATTATAAGTTTAATATTATTACTTTACTAGTTTTTTAGCTTTATTTAAACTAGTATTATCTATTAAACTATTATTTTCTTTTAAGACTTTTTCTTTTTCCTTAAGTTTTTAAAATTATACTTATTATATAGAAATGCTATTAGTAAGCGAGTTTAGAAATATATACTATATATTAACTAGTAGTTCTATTTTTTAAGCTTATTTTAAGTTTAAAACTATTAAAAAGGGTTCTAATATATTATTTTCTATTTAAATTATAAGTTTTCTTTTTATAAGTTAAATAAGGTCTTAATCCGCTAGGCTTAATTTTAAAGCTTTAGTATTTACTTAAGCTATATAATTATTCTATTAAAATTATATTAAGTAATTATATGCTTTAATAGTTTATTATCTTTTTTTATTATAAATAAGGTTACTTTCTTTTAGGCTTAATATTTTACCTTTATATACTATTATATAGGTTTTTAAGTTATTTTCTCTTAAAGCAATTCTTATAAATAGAATAAGCATTCACTCTATTTTTATAGAATTAAATATACTTTATCTATCCTTAAGCTTCTTATTATATTGCGCAAGGTATAACTAAAAAGCTTATTTTTAATTAAAGGTATAAATCTATTCTTTTATAACTTAGAGAATAGGGTAGTTAATAATATTAAAATCCTTCTTACTATAATACAAATTGTTACTAGTAAGAATAACTTTATTTAAGGGGTTAAATTCCAATTAATTATAACTGCTTTATACTATTACTAGTATTTTTCTATATTTCTATTTATTAATATTACTTAAGTGTTTCTTACTTTTAGGAATAAGTTTAAATTTCTAATTAGTTTTATTAGAGTTTTAATACTTACTTTTAAAATATCCCTTTTTCTTATAATTTTAATAAAGAACTTATAAATAGTTACATTTAGTAGTATTAAGTTCTATTAGGCCTAAATCCATATTATAAGAAGTATTTTCTTATTTCTATCTTTCTTAATTAGTATTATACTAGGGTTACTTATTTTAATTATTATTTCTAATAATTAGGTTCTATTTTTATATTATAAAAATTATTTATTATTAATTTAATCGCTTATCTAATATATTTAATAAATATTATTAGTCTTTTATATTTATATAGTTCTTTTTAAACTATCTATTTTAATTTATTAAAAAAAAGTAATATAAGGGCATTTTATCCCTAATAAAATAGCTTAACTGCCAATTAAATAGATAAAGTTTTATAATTTAATACTAATTTAAATTACTTAAGTAACTTAATTTAACTTTTAGCTTTAAACTTCTTATTAATTATTTTAAAAGCTTATTTAAGTTCTTATTTAAAAATAGTATAACTTTTATAAATATATTAAATACATTTATCTTATTTAGTAATTTACCTATTATTATAATTTCTTATAATAGGTTTAAACTAGAGTTTTATATTACTAGTAAGTTATTTAACTATATAATAGACTTTAGAAAAATTATTATAAAACTAAATAGAATAGTATAAGAAAAATATATTTATATTAGTAATAAATATTTAAAAGTTATATATATTACTATTAAACTTTTTAAATATAATAGGCTTAAGGATTTCTTTAGGATTATATTTAGTAGTAATAGTAGTAATAAAATTATTAAAATTATTAGTTTGGTTTTATTATAAGGCTTATTAGTCCTATTAGATTATAAGGATTTTAATAATCTTATTTTATATTACTTTAATTTTTATATTAAAAGTGCAAATTTTACTTTTATATTACACTTACATTTTATATATTTTAAGTAATAATATTTTATAATATATTAGGGAGAAGAATAAATATAATTCTAGCAGGCAATTTTAATTATTATAACTATTTTTAAAAAGGAAATAAGGTAATAGGCAGGAGATAAAATAAGGTAGAGCTAATTATTAGTTTTATAAAAGAGTATAATTTACTTAGCCTTCTCTCCTAGGGGATAAAAATATAAAAAAACTTAAAATACTTAAATATAATAGACCTAATACTAGTATTAGCCAAGTTAGCTAAGGAAATAGTAATATATAGAATTCACCTAATAGAATATAGTTTAAATTAATAGAGTAATTTAAATTAAATTTAACCTTAATAAACTAAAAAGGAAAACTAACAAATAATAGCTATTTAAAAATATACTATAAATATTAATTAGAAAAAGAGTAAAAGAAATGCTCTAATAGCTACTATAGGATAGTAGTATGCTAACTTAAATAAATAATCTTATAGGAGTAGTACTTAAAGCAATTAACAAGCTTATACTATTAGTAAAGCTATTTTTATATGCAAAATAGTAGTAAATAATAAATCTGACTTAACTTTAATAGGCATATATATACTAGAGAAACTAGGCGAGATTATAATACTAAAGAGGTTAAAAGTTACCAGATTTAGAAAAGAGAGCTAAGGAATTAGGTAAAGAATACTATAGTGCAATTAGGACGCATAAGAAGACATACTAGAATAACTTTCTCGCGGACGGAGCTAATATTTAGCAGTTGGCAAGATATTTCAAACCGGAAGGCAATACTATAAGTAATAAGATCCTATCGCTTAAGAGGCAGGATGGAATAAAGATAAGGGATAAAGTAGAACAGGCAGAAGAGCTGCTTAGCGCATTCTTCCCACTACTACCAGCCGTTAGTAAAAAGGAAGGTACCCATTCCCGCCGGACGGAGGTGGACATGCCGAATATAAACTTAGACGAGGTAGAGCAGAAGGTTATAGTAGTAAAGTTATAAAAGGCACCTGGAGAAGACGGCTTACTAGCAATAGTGTGGAAACAACCTTAGCTAGTGGTCTAAGACCGGGTACTATATCTATTCCAAATGTTATTAATAGAGGGAGAACTGCTGGACTAGTGGAGGAGCGCTAGATTATTCCGCTTAAAAAACCAGATAAGGGCGACTACACAATTGCTAAAGCATGGAGACCAATCTCACTACTATTAACGCTAGGCAAGATCCTCGAGGCGGTTATGGCGGACAGGATCTTATATGCCGCCAAGACGTTCGGACTCCTACCTATAAACCACTTTAGAGCAAGGAAACGGCGGTCAATAGAGCAGGCACTACTTCTTCTGCAGGAGCATATCTATAAGGCGTGGAGAAACCGCAAGGTGGTTAGTCCCATCAGCTTCAATATCAAAGGCGCATATAACGGCATATTCAAGGATCGACTTCTATAGAGACTAGAGGCCAGAGGCATACCACAGTAGCTAGTCAAATGGATCGATGCGTTCTGCTCAAATCGCACAGCAAGCATTATAGTGAACGGCCACACATCAGAGCGACAGCCGCTACCCCAAGCGGGCCTTCCGCAGGGATCGCCGCTGTCGCTAGTGCTGTTTCTATTGAATATCGGAATGGTACACGGCAGACATCAAGCGTGATGCTTCATTATGGTAAGATTACTAACGTTATTTTGCTATAAGATCAATTTAGACTTTTCAATTATCCTGAAAGAGAAGAAATTAACGAGCCGAGCTGGCAATGCCAGATAGGATGCGGAGAAGAGCTATTTAGTTTATAATGATCCACCTTGGGTTTTTAAAGCGGTGGGCATGCTCTGTATTAAACTAAGCGTCTAAGAACACACAATGCGCTCACAGCTTTGGTGGATTGGCGAAAGTGTCTAACTCAATGTTCAACACAGTTGTCATTCGCGAAAAAGTATAATAAAAGCCCTAATAGGTTAGCATTGAGGTAGAATAAGGGTGGTGGAGAAACTGACTTGAAGAGTAATCACTTCTACGATCTCTCGATCAGAAAACTCGGCCTTCACTCTTGCCCACAAATCATCACCCACTTCTGGCTCATCAATAATAGCCTCAAGAAACAGTAAAAGAGTTTTCTCCTGCGGAGTAAAAAGGTCTGTGATCTGCCCTGCTTTCTCTTGCTCCGAGAAAAAGCCTTTCTGGTTTCCAGCCTCTGCGAGCACCTCGCGCTGTGCATTAGTGACGCCTTCATTGGTAGATATTGTGATATGATGTGTCCATTCGTAGGAAGATTTAAATTTGGCAGTGCTAAGAAGGATCACCAATTCTCGATGTTTGTGTGAGAGGGCAAGCTTCCTGAATTGGGCAGTGCCGATTTTCGTCCAATACTCAGCCGTCGCCGAGCTATAGGAGAAAAGCTTAAGAACGTTGAGGGGCATACCCTTCATTTCGACATCAGGATATGGAAGACGAGCCATGGCGAATTTTGGGTTTGTAAACGTGCGAATGTATGGATAAAGAAGGCCACTGAACTATTTGAAGATCTTGCTATATAAGTAGAAATCGTGTAGCTGTATGGTTCGGCCCAAATCCTGAGAGCCTCGGCAACCCCACATACTACCGAGGATCAACTTACGGAGGGGATAGTTTTATTGGGGTTGCCTCACGTGATGACCACACTGCAGAATAGGCTCCCCCGCCTTGGATGGCTTACTGAGGGGTTCTTCCCCTCCTGCAACTGCCTCACGGGAGTCAATTGCTCGCGTCTGCAAGTAGCTCGTCATCTCTCATGCAGTTAAGACTCGATTCTTCCCTCCCACCTTCCCTCTGTATATAGAACTACTGCAATATACAGACACTTGCCTCCCTACAGGGGAGCGCTGATGGGGCTCTCTCTGACGCTACGGTTTATCGCGTTTACACATAAGACCACAGCGACAGGTGACCCGTTACGGCCAAACCACATACACTCTGTCCCTCTTGACTGCATGAGGTCACCAATAAATTGTATTGTATTGTAACTTATTGTATTATTCCCAAAGAATTATTTCATCAGGAACAAGATTTCACGAACTCCGAAACGCCTTAACCGATTTCAGCTCGCGGAAACCGATTCATGGACGCCTATCCCCGTAAGAAGCGTTACATCCGAGATGCCATAATGGTGGATATAATTTCTAAATTACTAACTAGCCGAGGTTGTACACATGATCATTGAAAATGCTGACGTTTTTCTAGATATGGTTGGCATCTCTTCCCGTGAATGGCCATCGCGTATCGGGAAAGAATATCATTTTGTCTTTGAAAGAGGCCGGCTACTAATGAGTTCAGGTTACCATTACGGGAGACTCTCAAGTCACTCACTAAAGTGTCGAAAAGAATTCAAGGCGCCGCTTTGCCAAGATTTGGCGCACTGTCGAAATCAAACCCCGAAGGACATCAGACCTTGTGAATTTACTACATGAATTACCAATGCTTTATCCGTCCTCATCGTCTTTGAAGCACATCAAACACCTCCATTTCCGAGCCGACTTCGATATACCCGAATACGACAGATGTCCTCCTAATGAACGTGCCCACGAGGAGGATTTCAATACCGATCCTGAGTCCGATGGAAGTTCCGACGAGTCCGACGACCTGTTGACCATGAATGGAATTTTGAACCGCGGCATCCTCGAAGTCTCGACCATCTTACTTTTGCCACTGAGTTGAACATCAACGGATTATACGATAATCAACTTGAGACTGTTAGGTATGATAATTCGAATACTTCGTTTGATGGGCCCATCTCTGATATAATGCGATAGTTGGGACTTGGGAACCTCGATGTTCGTCGTCTAACCGAGATCAGGAACTTCCCCAGACCATGCTTGGCCCGCTGAGCTGCAGCGGATCCTCGCAAGGTCATGCCCCGGGCTTAAGCCACACGTTTTTAAACAGCCAATTAGAGTGGGCGTGGTACATGAGGTACTTTACATCACTTACCTCCCCTACAAGCTCGAGATCTATAGCGTATTAAACACTGCTAGCAGATTACAGCAGGCGCTCTTAGCTTCTGAAGACCTCTGAAGATACAGGGAGTTATAGTGGAGCTAAGGAAACAGAGCCCTAAAGGGCATGTACTGCTAAGTAGCTGGCAGGGATACGAGGGTGTGGCGTCAGCGTGGGACGCGACTTTTGAAATAGACGTCCGTAGAGTTCTGAGGTTATAGCATCTGTAGGCTAAGAACTGCATTGCGAAAGGACATCCGTCTAAACTGCGATCACTTGATTTTCCCCCCCTTTTCTGACTCTAGGCAGAGGCCCCTCCGCATACTTGCTCTCAGTTCCCCTCACCCCGCCGCGCAGTGCGCACGTGCCGAACCTTAATCCTTCTAGCATCGCCTCCTGTCAGGCGCCATCTTGACCACCCACCACCCTTTGTTCGTATGTCAATGTGAGCTTCAGCCCTGCATCGACCGTCGGGCCCGTACCGAGCTCCCGCACGCGCTCCCCGCGACTCGCTCCACCCGCAGTGTCACCCCTCTCAGACCTTTCCCTAGCTTCTCCCCGTCTCAGGCACGCCTATCAACAATCACGTCCGGCTCGGCAGTTATCCCTCCCCTATCTGGCCGTACATCTACCGTACTCGGTGGAGGTAATCGTTAAGTCATATTCACATTTCGTGTTTCTGGTCGGACATGATACCTGTTACGTTTGAATCAACTCAAGCATGTGATTCGAGCCACTGAGATCACCATTTCGTCGTTTCGATGTCACATTCGAATCAACTCAAGCATGTGCTTCGAGCCACTGAGATCACCATTTCGTCGTTTCGACGGACGAGGCCGCACATCACATTCACATTTCGTGTTTCCGGTCGGCCCGGAGAGTACCGCTTTTGTTAGGTTTCAGCTGCCCCCTGGTATTTGAGTTACAGAGAATCCGCTAAGATGGTGCTTGGTTCCCTGGAGCTGCACCAGAAGCTGCGCCTACACTCAATCCTTCATGCCCCTTCATTTCACCCCACAATAAGGCTCTGTCTCGTTTTCCAAGATGCTCACCCTCCAAACTACGTTCGAGTACGGGAATGGCTCCGATGAGGTGCCTGTTGAGAGCATCGACATCTCAATCCACTTTCCGATCTTCAGCAGCCTGGCAGAACTGGAAGGAGCCGTCTCCCTTGTTACGGTTGGGAATGGACTGCAGACCTTCAACCAGAAGTTATCCTCCAATACGTACTCTCTCCAGCTGCCGACGTCTGCTCTGTTTACTTCCCAGTATGCTCGAGTTGTTGGGGATTACATCTCCTATCTCGGAAAAAGGTCAGCTTGGTGGATCAGCCCTTCCAACATATCTTTCCCCTTTTCCGCCAACTATGGCGGCGGAGACCCACATCAAGGTGCTCAAGCCGAAGCGCTGTGGTTCCTCAAATCCATCGACTACCATCAACTTCCGTCTGGCCAACTGAGGGCCCCCAATGCCGTGCTGTTGGACTCAGACCCCGGTGCCACCACAAGACACTTTCTTTCCAAGGCCCCACAGACTGAGTTGTCCATGGTATGGGGTGAAGATCAGAGAGAGGCCCAGATCAACAGGGACATATACCTCGTGAACAAGAAGGTCTACTACGAGCTCCTGGACAGGTTCTTTCCAAGACTCATCCCTGCGGCCGAATCCCTGCTCCTCTACATCATCAACTTGCTCGTTGACCTTTCGGGGCCCTCCCCAGCCTTGACTCGTGAAAGTCTCGACCCGATTAGGGGCGACGTCAAGCGAGTGTTGGCAAAGTTTGGCGCCGACCAGCCGGGAGATTTCTTCGACTCCTTTGTTGCCGAGTTCCCCCGCCTTTTTGATTTTCCCATTCGCCTGGCCCCATTGAGGCCGTTTGCGGTCGCCGGGAATCTCTGGGTGAACCAGCCCAGCACTCACCAGATCAACTTCAATCTCTACAAGCTCATCGCCGAATTCGCTGTCGGATCAATCAAGGATGGGGTCCACATTTCAACACTGCAGATTCGCCGATACACCTGGGACTCTACGACCACGAGATTCAACGACCACATCGCATTTTCCTTCACGGATGACGCGTGGGAGAATCAGATCCAAGGGGAGGTCGTCGTTCGTGTCAAGTCGTATAATGGATCCGATCTGTACGTGGCTGGTTTCCGTCCGTCGGACCCTGCCCTGCGAGCCCTCACCATCAGGGTGGATTTTAGCGAGCCATCTGTCATTGAGGGGGTGCCTCGGGGGAACCAGCAGGACCCGACCAAGAAGATACGAGGAAAAGTGGTCTCGTTATGGAAGACGTGTATTCCCAAGGCCACTATCCTCATCCAGGCTAAGACGAACCCTGACGGTCCATGGGTCACCGTCTCGACGGGGACTTCGGACAAGGATGGCAATTTTGTTCTGCCCTACCCGTACGGAACCTACACTGAGGCGGCGGCAAGGAGTTCGCTTGACGTTGCCAATGCGACCGTGATTTCGGTAACCCCTTCCAAGGGTGAAGAGAGCATCTCATCTGAGTTTCTGTACATGACGCTTCAGAGCGACCTGGATCCCGGCAAAGGGGACACGAGCCGCAGCGACTGCAGCTGCGATGCCCTAGCAAGAGCCGGCAGGTTGCCGTCGAGCGAGGATCTCCTGCAGTCGGACCAGTTCATGCAGGACATTGGCGGCGGCTGCGTCAACCTTACCGTCCCGAACCGTACCCTGAGAGAGTACAACCACACGGCCTTGGTCCGCCACAACGACCCGGACGTCGCCAACTACACCATGACGTCGTTCGAGACCCCGATGCCGGGCACAGACAAGTTCAACCAGGTCATCTACCGTCTCGTCAGCCACGGCAAGATCAATAGGCGTCAGATCGACCTCAACAACCTCGTTCAGTGGCAGGACATCACCGATGACCGCGCAGACATGGCGCTCTACCAGGCCGTGACTGTCGCTACCGGGCACATCCTCCACTATCGCTCCGAGTTCCGGGCCGACGGATACTCGCTTGGCGACCTGATCTACTCTCTCCCGCTTGCGCCGGGCCAGAAAAAGCAGATTATCACCATCGACTCCTCGCATTCCCTTGTCGGGAGCGAGTCTCAGACTGTTGATCAGAGCGAGGATGTAGCGGCGTATCTGTCTAACGATCGGACCATTATCGACGACATCGCTGGAAACATTGGCGAGTCCCTCGACGGTAGAAGCAAGGCCTCGACTTCAGGGTGGGGTGGTAGCGGCAGCGCCTCGGGCGGAAACGGCATGGTGGGTGGTTCTATAGGGATATCCGGCGGCGCGTCGCAGTCGGCGTCGTCGGCCCACCAAAACAGCGCTCGCAGTCTGTCGCAACACTTCTCGGAGCAACTTAAGCAGCAAATGCAGCAGAATGCCTCGTCCTACCGCGCTCTTAACGCCACCGTCGTCACGGCAGTGCAGGAGAACCAGAAATACAACGCCGAGACGACCGTCGTTGCGAATCACAACCACTGCCACTCGCTGACATTGACGTACTTCGAGGTCCTGCGCCACTTCGCCGTGTACCAAGAGTTGGTGGACGTCGAGGAATGCGTCTTTGTACCCTTGCTCATGACGAGATTCACACTGGACAATATCTCCAAGTGGGCCGACGTTCTGGCTCCACGCCTGCTGCCGTTGCGGGCTAACACCTACCTGCGTCCAGCGACGCAGTTCAAGAAGAAGCCAGCCCATCCACTCCTCGGCGCCTTCGACGCCGCCGAGCGCGTGAGGACCGAATGGAAAATGGCCGACTACCCCGAGACAAGCTACGACCGGGAGGTCATCGAGTGGGTCGAGGGAGAGATGACGCTGATGACGGACATACCTCGCCCAAAGACACGATACGACTTTATCATGTCGTTTCCTATGATCTACAAGACGATTGAGCACAAGGAATTCGATACCGCAACCGCTATCAAGGACAACGTCATCAAGTCGACGCCGATTGGGCTTTTCTATGACGGCGACGGGACAGTCACTAGAACCGAACAGGTGGCGTCGCGGGCGCAGATCTTTGACTTGTTCATGCAACTCGACGGAAACTACGAGACGGTGCCGCCGTCGCGGTGCATCCGTATCGTCAACTTTGACCCCGTTCCCGGCAACGCAGCCTCCGGCACTCGCGGCTTCGATCCCGTAGCCGACTTCTTCAAGAACGACACCGAGGACTGGAAGATGTGGCAGGTGTATGCTGACATTCTGGGCCACACTGGCGAGGCCGGTGTCCGCGATATGCTCAGAAAATACTTTTTGCGACAGCTTATTGGGGACTGGGACGACATCTTCAACAAGGGTATTGCGCCTCTCATCTACAAGCACTTTGTTGACAGCCTGCACATCGACGTGCTTGGCACGATCGACGCTACCTTAATCAACAACTACCCCGGAGGCGAGAAACTGATGAAGGTGACATTTGTAGGCTCTGCATCGGTGAGGCGTCGAGACATCCACACCCTGAAGCTGAAGAGCGTCTCGGAAAAGGCCCGAGGCCTCAAGACGTCGTTGGTACGCTTCATCCTTGAGCGGCTACGCGTCAGCTACTCGAGCGCGAGGTATCACGGATTGCTGTACAACGGCTCCGTCCGGGGAGATATCCTCGACGATACAGGCGCCACGGTGTGGACGCCGACTACGGCGGCCGAGAAGCGTAACCCAAGGGAAGAAGATCGCTTCCTCTGCCAGCGGCTGATTACGCACCTCAACCAGAACCTCGAGTTCTACAACCGAATCCTGTGGTACTCACTCGACGCCCAGCGGCGGTTCCTGCTCCTAGATGGCTTCCATATCGAGACGTTCAAGAAGAACGGAGACTCTGACTGCTTCAGGAGCCTCTCGTCCGTCCTGAAGAACACCCTCATAGCAGTGGTGGGAAACACCATGGTGTTCCCCGTCGCCCCCGGCTACAAGGTCAACCAAGCCCTGGTTGTCGCCTCGTCGCCCAGTGACGGCGGTGACGAGATACCCCCTGAATCCCTCCTCGACCACTATAAAAGCGACCTCATGCCCCTGCCGTACCGCCTTAGCGTCCCTAGCCGGGGCGTCTACAGCGAGGCCCTCATGGGCAAATGCGACTCGTGCGAAAAAGTCCAGCCTAACTCATCTCAAGACTGGACCAAGTTTCAAACAGACGAACCCACCGCCATCGCCGCCGTAACACCCCCCGTGCCTACCATCACAAACTACCAACCAACCATAAAAGACTTCGCCCCACCGCTCGTGGCCATTCAAAACACCCCCGCCCTTCCTGATCCTGCCATTGGCCTGCGGGCGGCGACCGAGCTCCTCGGCAAGACGGGCCTGTTCCAAGACATCACCGGCCTCAGCGCCAACCAGAAGAATGCGCTCGAGGCGTTCGTCACAAGCCAAGAAAACGCCAAGGCCATGGCGCAGGGCGCCGGCTCGTCCATTGCAAACATGGCGTCGACTCTCGCATCACAGGCGCACAACACCAGCAACTCTTCGATGATCTTGGAGACGATCAAATCGGCCCAGGCTGGTGGCCTGTTGCCGGATGGCGACGCCAGCGGGCTTGCGAAGGATCTCATACAGCACCAGATCGACGGCGGCGCGACGAAGAAGGCTCAGCTTGACGAGAGGAGACAGGTCTTGATGACTTCCGCCACGGAGACGAGTGTGGCTGCGGGGCAGAATGGTCAGAGCATGACCGCGTACGCCACTGACTCTGCCGGCAACTCCCACTTCGTAAGCATGGGCGGCGGTGGCAGCGGCGGCACAATCGATGTTCTCGCAGAAGTCAAAGGCGTTCCCATCTTGAGTCAGCCACATAACAGCCGCATCTGCTGGGCGGTCGTCGCCACGCTGATGGTGAGCTGGCAGCGAGGAGGGGGCATCGTGGCGACTGAGGAGGCCCTTGCGTCTGCGACGGCCGGCGACAGGTGGGTGAAGAAATGGAGGGACAATCAAGGTCTGTTTCCGCTCGAGCAGCCGGATTTCCTCAATGACATGAACATGACGTCTCTTCCACCACACGGCATTCCTCGCAAGGAATACATTGAGCTCATGAAGAAGTACGGCCCGCTCTGGATTGGACTTGACGCTAATGACTCACATGGCTTCCTGTGGCCGCATGCGGTCGTCCTAGTGAAGATCGAGGGCGACGCCGATGAGAGCGGCGCCAACACGTGGTTCAGCGTGATCGACCCTTTGGTCGGCAGGACGAGGCGGCTGCATTTCATGAAGTTTATTGCTATGTTTGAACAGTTGGTTGAGGAGCTGCCAGCGGGTGAAACACCTTTCCTGCAGGTTATGCATTTTAAAACGCCAATGCATCCGTAAAATCCCCCGCCTCCGCCCCTCCTGAGAGCCCTACTGCATAATGACTATGCACACACACACACACACACACACAAGTCTTTAAGCCCGGTAGGCTATGCCAAAAAGGCTCTGGAGCTAAACAATACATACACTTCTCTAGTTCTTGCCTTGATCTCGCCAAACCCTTAACCTAATCTATTACTTTCAATGCAAGTTCGTAGTACGGGGGCAACCGGGAAGAAGTCAAGGACTTGGCCCCCATTGAAACCCTCCCCATGCCCCTCTCAATAACAGCCCGTGGTCGGAATGGAACCGAAACAACATGATAGTGAATCCTCCCAGGCAACATCGGGCCTTTGAACCAACTCGGCCCGCGAAATGTGCCCGCCTCGCTCTCTCGGCCCTCCTTCACAGCATCCGCATCCGCGTACAGGATAACCCCATCCCTACTGGAAGCTTGGGACGTCTCTCATTGTCGATGTTTAGGAATGACGTTGGCGCTGGGTTGCAGCCGCCCAATATCAAGATGCACCATTAACAGTTGCGCGCAACGAAGCAGGTGGGACGCTAGGGATGCCTGTTGCCTGGGCTGTCTCCCGCCAGCAGCTGGTAGAAGGTACTGTGGAAAGGACTTCCCCACAGCCGCAGAGCTTCGCAAGCACATCCGGAAGAGAGTGGAATACGCTCAACATAATATCACGGTGCGGCTTGAGACGCTGGACTGCTACTCCGATCATCTCCCCATCGCCACAGCTATCGATTGGAGCTGGGAACCAGCAGTACCAACAAGGAAGCGCCTTGGCAAAGACCGATGTAGAGCTTCTGCAAATGACCGTGGAGCAACGCCTCCCGCAGCTTTGTAACATGGCAGAGCTCAGGAATGAAGAGGACATCGACAGTCTCGTCTCCTCGATCATTAACGCCTTAGAGGCGGGGGTCGAGGCATCGACACCTACGAGCTTGGTATGGTCGCCCAGAGCAGAAGGCATTTGATGACTCTGCTATCGGCTTGATGGAAGACGAGGCGAGGAGATGTAAGAGCGGGCGCTCCATGGTTTCCAAACAGCCCTGGGACCTAACCACCCCAAATCATCCACTGTTATGCGCAATATAGAAGCCATACGGCGAATTCAAGGTATTGCCACTCCTCACTCGCTATTATCTGCTGAGGACATTCTAACTGGATCAGAAAATATGTCTATGGACACAACCGAAGAGGCCGAGCCAGGCAGACGAAAAGGGTTGGGAAGATTAGCAGCTAGAATCCGCAGGATGGTCAAATCGCATCGTGCAGATGGACAGAATGATTCGACGTGAGACTTATGGCGGGGGCAGCGGCCAACCGGCACTCTAGCCACCACGGCTCCTATCAACACAAGGGACAAACTCATTATTATGCATCGACTCTGTGAACCATCACATCTGCTGCCACCATGCCTAGCTACGTCAATGTTGGGACCATGGTAGCGATAGAAGCGACAGAAGTGGACCAGGCGGCTCATGCCTACTAAATTCATCGTCACTATAACTAAGGTTATAGTAACTGATAACTTGGACATGATTAGGATGCAGAGACCATAATTCATCTTCCGGCGACAAATGCATCAGATTCCTGCCCACTGGCTGCGGCGACTCTAGTGCAGAGGGAGAAGGTCATGCAACAGTTAGTTGACATGTTCCTTGAGATTGAGAAACATCCCTTTAAAGCAATACGATCACTCATCTCCTCGGCAGGAGAAACTATAAACGTTTAAGGTCTCGCATATCAGTTAACATTCTAGAGCAGAGAAGGTCCGCTCGGCCCCTTCTCTTCCTCGCTAGAGGGATTATAAGCTATACTTGAATCTTACCTTGTAATAATAGCTAGTAGCGAGATTAATATTAGCTCTAAATATATAGATACCCCTAATAAGAATAAAAATGTACTAGCATGTTATAACTATTTGAGCCTTTTTTAAAATCACTTTTATCTTCTCTTATAATAGTAGTCTAACGAATAGAGTACTAAAGAGTATAAAAGTAATCTTAGCTTCTCTATTAGGTCTATTATTTAATTTTATAAAGATATCTACTATATACTTTTATTTTCTTATATAAGAGGGTTGTTAACTAGGGTGAGATTAGAGATAGAATAGGTAGGTATTAGTATATTATAAGACTTTAACTTGGCGGGCGCTCTGCTAGTGCCCGCCGGATTCCCTTTTGCCTGTTGGGGCTGGGCTGACTAATTTATAGGTTGGCCTGTTCCTTGGTTGTGGCTTGAAGCCGGGCCTGTGGCAGGGCTTCTATAGCTCAGCTTCTTATAATTATCCCCCCCCTTAAAAAGCTCGGTCCCCGAGCTATTATTCCTATTAGTAGTCTGTGCGGTCGCCTGTTTGCTATTATTTGGTAGTTATAAATAGCCTTAACCAATTATAGCCCAGCCGGTTTACTATTATTTATTTATTCTCCATTTGGCTGCATATTACTATATATTACCTTATTTATTATTATAATTATAAAACCCCTCTTTTTATATTATAATTTCTTCTCTTCCTTTTCTTCCTTTTAAGCTTATAGGACTTTTAGCGCGCTACCTTATTTATTCTTTTTATATTTCTATATTATTATTCCATTTTACTCTCCTTTCTCTTCTTTTTACAATTATACACTATATGCTTTCCGCCTCTTACTATCTCTTTTACATTCCTATTATATCTCTTTTACCCTATTACCTTTCTATCCTCCAGGAGTTTAATACTTAAAATCTCCTATTTAGCCTAGATTATAATAGTAATATCTTCTTTTAATAGAATGGCATTTCTTATTTCTCTTATATAATTACTATATATAAGGGCAGCTCTATTAAATATATCTTTTTATTTAATAGTACTTATTATATATTATATACTTCTTTTAATATTAAGTATTTTATAGTTTATTTCCCTCTCCTTACTATTAGCTTATTTTACTTATTATTTTAAATCCCTCCTAAGCTTGTCCCTTATGCCTGCTAGTATTAGAACTACCTTTAGGCTATTTACTATTATTTTTCTATTACTTATTTTCCTAACTTTCCTTATAATCCCACTCTATTTCCACTTAAGCTCTAATATATATATTATACTATTACTACTATTATATCTATTTAATACTACTTTTCTAATATATTAGCTAACCCTATTAAAGCTTTATTTTATAATACTACTCCTAATAATATTATTACTTAATATATATTATAAGAGGCTATATTATAATATAAGTTAGTTATTTTCTTTTTATAATTATAAGTATATTTATTTTATTATATTATTATTAAGTTTTATTTAATATTTCTAATACTACCTTCTTTCTATTTTTATTTTTAAAAATTTTAAATATATTAGTATATTAATTAAAACTATATAGCTAGTATATATTTATAATATTTTACCTATTTTAACTCTATTAAATTATTTTCTTTTTTTTTATAATATTAAAACTACCTCCACTTAAAATATTAATAATAAGGGTACTTTTTTAATTTAATTTAATATTTTACTTTTCTAATATAAAGCTAAGGTTTAAAAGTATTATAATAAGGCTGCTCTTATTATTATAATTTACTATTTTAATATATATTTTATTTATTATATTATTATTACTACTACTTCTAGCTATTTTTATTTCTATTTAATTAGATCCCCTACTTCTTTCTATACTATTATATTTAATATAAGTAAATAGTTTCCTTCTATTTAGGCTTTTTACTACTTTTTATATTTCTATTATTTTATAATTCCTTCTATTAGGCCTACTACTACTAGTAAGGCTTCTCCTATTATTACTAGCCCTTTATCTACTAGTACTTTTAGCTCTTAAGTTAAAATTGCCTTTCCTACTTACCTTACTTTACTATAAGGGGCGCCTCCTAATAACTAACTTATTAGTATTCTTTTTAAAAAAGAGTAGTCTATTACTACTATTATATAATTTAATATTAGGTTAATTAGTAAGTATTCTTATTTTAATTAGCCGCTTTACTATTACTATTTAATAGCTATTATTACTTTTCTTATAATTATTAGTAGTTAGGTGTATTAGTAGTCTTATAATAGCTTATAATAAGATACTTTTATATTAATAGCTGCTTATTACTTTTATTAGATAGTTAATTATTTTATTTCTTATATATTTTTTTATTTTATTTATAATAGCTTACTAGCTTTTTTCTTATATTTTTTAAATACTTTTTAAGCTTTTATATATTATATTTAACTAGCTAGCCTATTTATTTTATTTAATAGAAATACTTACTTATAATATTCTTATATATTATAATTTCCTTAACCTTTTACTTATTCTCTTTCTTTTTTAAAAATAGAAAGCTTTTTAAAGCCTTACTTTATATTCTTTTTACTACCTTTTATAATTTAAATAGGCTAATAGAAAATATATTATATATTTATTAGTATTACTCTAGTAAGTATATATAATATGCCTAGCTTTTAATATATTTTACTATTACTATTTAAATATATTTAAGCACTAGTTTTTTATATTTAAACTAGAAGTTTTTTATTAAAAAGCTAATTATTTAACTAATTTTAAACTTTTATATTTAATACCTTATATTATAATTTCTTATTTAGGCTTTTATTACTTATTACTAGTACTATTTAGTATTTACTTATACTTTTTATAATATAATAATATATTCTTTTATATTTTATATTTTAATTATTACTTATAATATATAATTAACTATTTTAAAATAGTATTTATATAGTACTTATATTAGTAATACTCTAATTATTTAATAGTAGCTATTATTATATATAAAGCTAGCTTTTATAAGCTATATAGCCTATTTTTCTAATAACTTTCTAATATATATATATAAATATTTCTCTAGTATTTAATATATTTTTTCTATTTAACTATTTATTTATAAATAGTATATTATTAAAAGCTAATATTTAATTATTTATTTTATATTAAGTTTATTTAAAATATACTTATAAATAGTTTATTTTAATTGCTTATAATTTCTTTTAAACTTTTAAATTTATATTTTATATACTTATAAATTAACTATACTAATTATATTATATTTAATATCTTTTTATTAAAATAAATATTATAAATTTTATTATATAATATATAATAATAAGAATTATATTATATTTCTTACTATTTATTTAAGTACTTATAAGTAGCCTTATAATAAAGTTTATACTAATTTTTTAAAATAAATATATAAGTATTAGTAATAGAGTTAGCTTTTTATATAGCTTATATTTTAATAAGTGCACTTTTTAATACTACTAGTAGTAAGTAATATAATTTTTAATATTATTACTAATATCTTATTAATAGAACTTTCTTATAATTAATTTTAGGTTTTTATTAGGCTTATATATTCTGCCCTTATATTATTATAATATTATTATAAGATCTTATTATATAATATCTATTAGTTTAGGATTACTAGTCTTCTTTTAAAAAATAGTATACTATTTATATTATATTAATAGTGCTTTATTTTTCTAGTAGCTTGCTTTAACTTTAATAATTATATTTAATAGAATGGGTTATTAGCTTACAATCCTCTAACTAGTTCTTTTAATATATTTAATAGTTAGGTAAAAAATGCTATTTTACCTTTTATAAGCTCTCTTATTACTTAGTATAAAATGTACTATTTTAAAATAATAACCCTAGCTCCTTTTAAGTTCTTTTAATATTATAAATCTATCTATTTTTAAGGAGCTCTTTTTACTACTAGTATAATATCTCTTATAGCCTTTTAAGCATGTGTAATAATTATAAAAATTAATATATTTTATATTTTTAAGTTATAAGAATTCCTTTTTTACTACTAATTTAAAAGTAAGGAAACCTCTTTTAGGGGTGGCCTTATTAAGCTTGCCCTTATTATTTAAATATAAGCTTATATAATCTTTTTACACTTTAGTTTAGCCTTGCTATTTAAGCTAGTAATCTTTTATTATAAGTTTAATAGAAGCTTATTTATTAGATGCAATTTAATTATTAGTATAAGTAATATATTATTATATTTTACTTTTCCTTTTATATAATTAAGTCTTTTAATAGTCTATTTATAGGGTTTTATTTCCCTAGCTAGTACTTAATATTAAAATTTAATAGTACTAATTAGTATATATATTTAATACACTTTTTATAAAAGTTTTATACTAATAAGTTTATTATACTCTTTAGGGCTATATAGTCTATTAGTAGTAAAAACTTTCTTAATAGCCCTATTAAATAGTAACTCTAGTATTTTAAACTTTTAATAATAGTAAGTAGTTTCTAATAGCTAGTATACTATTATTACTTAGTATTTAATAGCTTTTTAAATTAGTAAGTAATAGGCTACTATAATAGGGACTTTAGGCCACCTCCGTTTAGGACGGAACCGGAGGAAATTACTATTTTAGGACAAGCCAGCTAGTATAGTAAATTTAATTAGCTGCCCGGCTATATAAGGAAATAAAGGCCTTTTTAAGGAATCCAAGCTATTTAAAATATTAGTAAGATTAAGGATTTAAGCAAGCTTTTTATAGTAAGAATTAAGAGTTATTCTTTTAAATGTTTTATTATATAGTTAATTATTTAATACTCTTTCTAATAATATATCTTTTAAATTAAGGTTTATTAGCATCTTTTAGCTTAAGATAATATAAAGTAACCCTTTAAAATACTATTTTTTTAACCCTTCCTTACCTTATTTAGAGTTATTAGTTAGTTTCTTAGCCTTCCTTACTCCTTATATTATTAGAGATCACACTAGGGAAACGAGGTAAAAAGACTAGTTATGCAGTTAATAAGTTATATTTAATAACTAGTAATTAATACCTTTTAACTAAATCTATATAACTAGATGCATCTAATTAACTATTTTACCTGCACTTTTATACTATTATAAGAACTTATATAGTAAAAGAAGGAAGGCAAGAGATAGAAAGTATAGTATTTTAAGGATGTAAATAATAAAGTAAAAATAAAAAAAAATGCAAATAGTAATATACTTAAAATTCTCTTTAGCTTAAAGATTTTAATAATTAGAGTTAATAATTTTAATTATTTTATTAGTTAATTAAGAATTATAAATTAGAAATCCATCTATTATTCTAGTACTATTACTATCTAGTAATCTACTTTCTATAATAACACTCTATTAGTTACAATTATAATAAAACTTAAACCTTTATATTTTTAATTGGATAAGTAAGACTAAGATTATAGCAACCCTACATAAGATTTTAAGCAAGTTTTAAAATAACCTAAGGCTTCCAGCTGATAGATTCTGCCTTAAAAGTCTTAATTATACTAAATTTAAAAATAATAATTTTATAATTTCAGTTTTAAAACTAAAAAAAGCTATTTCAAGCTAAAAATAGAATAGCTACTTATATTTAAAAAATTAGTAAAGCTAATTAATTAGTCCTTTCTAAAGAAATCTTAGTATTAATTATAATTCTTATTATTATAGTTCTTAGGTTTCTATACTTAATAGAGTTATTATAATATTTACTATTAGAATATATTTTACTAAAAGATATATAAGGAGGGTAGAATTTAAAATAATAATAAAAGTATTAGAAGTATTATTTGATTAGAAATTAGAATTAAAAGGATGGAAGTCCTATATTATATATTACTAAAGGCTATATACTATTATTATTACCTCCTTTTATACTTATATAACCCTTTTCTTCCTTTATAGGAATAAAACTCTACTTATACCCTTTTAAACTATATTAAATAGTAACAATTAGGGTGCTACTATTATATCAATTAACCTATTATAATATTAGTTTATCTTCTTTTTACCCCTCAATCTAGAGAGATTAGGGAACCTTTTAAATAAGTAAATTAAAATACTTAATAATATTATTAAGCTTTTTAATAGATAGCTAATATACAGTTTAAATTTATACTATTAGCTATAAAGTTTAATAAGAAGTTTAATAGCTGTAATATTATATAATTCTTATAGTAGTATAATTATTATATAGATAATAGAGCTATTAAAAAACTATATAATTAACTATATTAAATAGTATATTATTAAAATATTCTAATTATATTTAATAAGCTGTAAAACTACATTTAGGATAAAGCTTAAAAGAACCTTAAGTATATATTTATATATTAAATAAAAATAACTAACCTATATAATAATTAGTTATATATCTTTAATACTAAAGCTTTTAAAATAATAATTACTTTTATATTACTCTATTTCTTATTAAATATTAGTATATTTATAAGAAAGTTAATCTAATTAGTTAGAAAGACTTAATATTTAATATAAAGGCGATTTTTCATACTATACTAGTAGGTATTTAAGACTAAATTTATAAGAAACTTAATAAGGATCCTAATAATATTAGTATTATAAGGTATAAAAAGGTCTACATCTAGTTATATAATTTTATTAATTATTAAATCCGACTTAAAGTCTAGTTATTTAAGTCTTTTAAGCTCCTAAAGCTAACTTTAAAAAAGGCTAATACTACTCTTATATTAATCAATTTATCTAATTTAATACTTAAATAAAACCTAAAAAGAAAAATAATTATTAAAAATAATACCTCTATTATAAGAAGTTTTAAAAAGAAGTTTAAGTAATTAAATATTAATATCACTTAAAACTAATAAAATATAAGTAATATAAAAGCATATATTACTAAAATAGTTACTTAAAAACTTAACCTTTTTCTATAAATCTAATAATAGAAATAGTTAATTAGTTTAATAATAACCCTTTAGTATTAATATTAGAACATTTTATAATAGATTATACTACTATTATAATTATAATAAAATATTAGTAGAAATTATAAATGCTTTAAAATAATAGAATTAATAAGTATACTAATTATAATAGTCTGCTAGAGCAGTATAGTATAGAAATTAAAAAATTGCACTTCCCCTAGCCTTAATTTAAAAGTTTATTTAAACTAGTACTTCTATTTAATAACTATTAATCTTTATACTAAACACTTTCTTATTTACTTCTAGCTATAATAATTATTAGTTATATAAAAAGTAGGCCTAGCAGCCTAAGTTTTTAAAACCCTATAAAAAAGGAAATTGCTAATATTAATAAGTTCTTAAGTATAATCTAACTTCCCTATTTAGATTATTACTTATAGTTAGGTTAAATAATAAGAGGGCACTATTACTATATAATACTAGTACCTTACTATTTAAAACTAATATTATTCTTATTAATAAGCCTACTAAAGCTAATTCCCTATTTAATTCTATTATTTATACCTTACTAATTAAATTAATACTATTAAATGCAAGCAATTGTAATATAATAAAAGTAATATTAATATAAAGTAAGAGAATATTTTATAAACCTAAGGAAGAGATAATAATAAAGCTACTTTTATAAAAATTACTAATAACTTATTTACTAACTTACTAGAGAGTTTTTATAAAAGAAGTTTAATATTATTTAAAGATTTATATTATTTTAATCTAACTTTAGGATAGACTATTATTATAAGTATAGAGATATTATAAAAGGAGTTAAAAAGATAAACTATATTAAATATAAACTAATTAGTTTATTAGTTAACTTAAAAACTTATAAACCTAGATTAAATATAATACTTATAAATATTCTAAAGATTATAAGTAACTATTTTAATAATCTTTCCAAATTAGTAGGACTATATAATACTATTTTACTTAATAATCTAATATATATTAAAATAATAGTTAAAATAATATATTTAAATTTAATAACTATATTAAAATTTCTTAATATTCTTTTAATTTATTAAAAGTATGCCTATATAATAATAACTAAACTTATATAATTAAGCTATTAATATTATTTAATTTAATAATTTATTTATAATTAAGGAGAAAACTATATTATAATACTAAACCTTCTAAAAGTCCAAATTTAACTTAATAATCTAAAGGACTAGTACTAGAAGCTATAATTAATATTAGGTCTAAAGAAATATTATTTTAATAGACCTCTTAACTATATATAGCATTTCTTATAAAAAGGGCACTATAAGTATAATATTATACTCTAATAATATATTAATATATTAGGTAAAGTAATAGTTAAGCTTTTTATTAGTAATATTTAAATTAAATAGAGGATATATATTATACTACTAGGGAGAGTCTTAATTAGCTTTATTTTAAATATACTATTTATTAGATTAGTAAGAGTTTTATTTAATTATTTATCTAAAATAATATAATATTACTTTAGTATAATTAGGTAATATATATATTATTACCCCTATTATAAGTAATATTTATTAGAAGCCTTTAAAAATAGGCTAATATTTTAAATATATAAAATAACTTCTTATAATATTAATATTTTCTCTACTTATAATTAGGACTAATATAATAATATACTATTATAAGAGGATATTTATTTAATTAAATAGATTCTAAAAGAAGGAGTTATAAATATGCTCTTAACTATTACTAATTATATTATAAAAATATTTTAATACACTTTAGAGGCTAAGGATAAACTGCAATTTCTTTATATAGGCCCTTAGCTAGGCTAGAAGGTTATTAAAATTAATACTATATATAAAAAGAAAGGACTAAAAGTTTACCTATTAATAATATTCTATCTAATAGAACTATTCCTAAGGGAGATCCTTATTAGAAAGAGAAGAAATAGAATAAAATTATATACCTATTAGATAAAAATCAAACTATACTAATTATATTATATTAAATTCTCTAAATTAGAACTAGAATCTTATTTTAATATTAAAAGACTTTAAGCTTTAACTAATTAAATCTCTAATATATTAACCCTAAAAGAAATTAATATTTTTTATTAAATATTATTTAACTAAGAAGCCACTTTAGTATAGGAATTTAAATATTATAAATTAGTTAACCCTATTATTACACCCCTGCAAGTTATTAAGGTTATTAAATATAAAGCTTAGTAAGTAGGTAGTATTCCTATTCTAAAGGGAGCTAAAAGGCTAGCTATTAACCTACTTAAAATATATATAAAGAGAAGGATTTTAGAGGAAGATATATAGTATATAGGAATTCTTAGTTCCTTATTTAAAAGAAGGATAGAAGCTATAAATTGATTAATTCGGCTATGCCTATAATAGGTATACCCTTTATAAGCTTTAAGCCCTATAGGAGCTAAAGAGTTCTTAAAGGACTTTAAAAGTATATAGCCGAATTAATCAATCTGTAGCTTCTGTCCTTCTTTTAAATAAGGAACTAAGGATTTCTATATACTGCATATTCTTTCTCTAAAATCCTTCTTTTTATATATGTTTTAAGTAGGTTAATAGCTAGTCTTTTAGCTCCCTTTGGAAATAGGAATACTACCTGCTTACTAAGCTTTATATTTAATAACCTTAATAACTTGCGGGGGTGTAATAATAGGGTTAACTGATTTATAATACTTAAATTCCTATACTAAAGCGGCTTCTTAGTTGAATAATATTTAATAAAAAAATATTAATTTCTTCTGGGGTTAATATATTAGAGATTTAATTAGTTAAAGCTTAAAGTCTTTTAGTATTAAAATGAGATTCTAGTTCTAATTTGGAGAATTTTAATATAATATAGTTAGTATAGTTTGAGTTTTTATCTAATAGGTATATAATTTTATTTTATTTCTTCTCTTTCTAATAAGGATCTCCCTTAGGAATAGTTCTATTAGATAGAATATTATTAAGTGGGTAAACTTTTAGTCCTTTCTTTTTATATATAATATTAATTTTAATAACCTTTTAGCCTGCCGAGGCTTATATAAAGAAATTGCAGTTTGTTTTAGCTTTTTAAAGTGTATTAAAATGTTTTTTAATAATATAATTAGTAATAGCTAAAAGTATATTTATAACTCCTTCTTTTAGAATCTATTTAATTAAATAAATATCCTTTATAATAGTATATTATTATATTAGTTCTAATTATAAGTAGAGAAAATATTAATATTATAGAAGTTATTTTATATATTTAGAATATTAGCCTATTTTTAGAGGCTTCTAATAAATATTGCTTATAATAGGGTAATAATATATATATTACCTAATTATATAAAGTAATATTATATTATTTTAGATAAATAATTAAATAAAACTCTTACTAATCTAATAAATAGTATATTTAAAATAAAGCTAATTAAGACTCTCCCTAGTAGTATAATATATATCCTCTATTTAATTTAAATATTACTAATAAAAAGCTTAATTATTACTTTACCTAATATATTAATATGATTATTAGAGTATAATATTATGCTTATAGTGCCCTTTTTATAAGAAATGCTATAGATAGTTAAGAGGTCTACTAAAATAATATTTCCTTTAGACCTAATATTAATTATAGCTTCTAGTACTAGTCTTTTAAGATTATTAAGTTAAATTTGGACTTTTAGAAGGTTTAGTATTATAATATAGTTTTCTCCTTAATTATAAATAAATTATTAAATTAAATAATATTAATAGCTTGATTGTATAAGTTTAGTTATTATTATATAGGCATACTTTTAATAAATTAAACAGAATGTTAAGAAATTTTAATATAGTTGCTAAATTTAAATATATTATTTTAACTGTTATTTTAATATATATTAGAATTATTAAGTAAAATAGTATTATATAGTTTTACTAATTTGGAAAGATTATTAAAATAGTTACTTATAATCTTTAGAAATTTATAAATATTATATTTAATCTGGGTTTATAGGTTTTTAAGTTAACTAATAAACTAATTAGTTTATTTAATATAGTTTATCTTTTTAACTCTTTTTATATATCCTTATACTTATAATAATAGTCTTTAAAATTAAATTAAAATAATATAAATCCTTTAAAATAATATTAAACTTTTTTATAAAAACTCCCTATAAGTTAGTAAATAAGTTATTAGTAATTTTTATAAAAAGTAGCTTTATTATTATCTCTTCCTTAGGTTTATAAAATATCTCTTACTTTATATTAATATTACTTTTATTATATTATAATTACTTGCATTTAATAGTATTAATTTAATTAGTAAGGTATAAATAATAGGATTAAATAGGAAATTAGCTTTAATAGCTTATTAATAAGAATAATATTAGTTTTAAATAGTAAGGTACTAGTATTATATAGTAATAGTGCCCTCTTATTATTTAACCTAACTATAAGTAATAATTTAAATAGAAAGTTAAATTATACTTAAGGAACTTATTAATATTAGCAATTTCTTTTATAGGTTTTAAAAAACTTAGGCTGCTAGGCCTACTTTTATATAACTAATAATTATTATAGCTAAAAGTAAATAAGAGAGCATTTAATATAAAGATTAATAGTTATTAAATAGAAGTACTAGTTTAAATAAACTTTTAAATTAAAGCTAGGGGAAGTGCAATTTCTTATTTTCTATATTACTCTATAGACTAATTATAATTAGTATACTTATTAATTCTATTACTTTAAAGCATTTTATAATTTTACTAAATATGTTTATTATAATATATAATAGTAATATATCTATTATAAAATATTCTAATTATTAATATTAAAAGGGTTATTATTAAACTAATTAACTATTTTTCTATTATTAGATTTATAAAAAGTTAAGTTTTTAAAATATTTTATAATATGCGCTTTTATATTACTTATATTTTATTAGTTTTAAGTAATATTAATACTAATTACTTTAAACTTCTTTTTTTAAA